>JBCAUJ010000039.1:32985-43886 GCA_038406275.1 Cataglyphis albicans
AGGGGAAAAAAAGAAGGGAAGAAAGGGAAAGGTGGTTTTTTTTTTTTTTTTTTTTTTTTTTTTTTTTTTTTTTTGCGAACAGAGAGAAGAGAGGTGGCGATAGCGATTGGAGGAAAGGAAAGGCAAGCTCTTCTAGTTACATGCGGATCGATTTCGAAGCGGCCTACCTGCCGGACAATCTTCCACTTTTCCATTCGCGGAATCGATTAGAAAAAAAAAGCAACGATGAAAGAGAAAAAGGTCGCGTGGCGGGAGAGAGACCACTTGTAACTGTATAACCTTTTTTTTTTTTTTTTTTTTTTTTTTCTTCCCGAGCTGGCGCGAACAACATCCCCGGTGTTTCTAAAGACGGATGTTTCTACGCAGCGAAATCTCTTTCAAGCCTTCTCATAACATCTCTTTTTTTAAACAATTTTTACACTCTCTTCTCTCTTCGTACATATCATTTATTGAGAAAAATAATAATAATATTTTGCTTCTATTTTTTTATCGATACATTTTTTTTTTATTAGAAAAAAGAATTATATTTGATATAATTTTTATATTAGAAATAATTTTTAATGTAATAAAAATTATAAATTTTAAATTTTAAAAATACAGAAATTATTTATAATATTATTATATATCAATTATATTCCTTATAAAATTATTATATATTAATTATATTATTTAATATCTTTATATATATAATATTATATATTAATTATATTATTTAATATTATTGTATATATAATATAATTATTTATAAAGAATTTTTCATAAAACACGTGCCGAACTTTGCAATAATATATGCATAGTTTTAACTGAAAATTGCTTTAATATATTTAATATATTTAATTTCTGACAAATATTATTTGACAGTATAATATTCATCAATATTAGCTTACAGTATAATATTCATCAAATATTAGAGCTATCACTTTACTGTTTAGCGTCATTATCTACAATGCTTCTAGCTCGTACGCACACGTGACACGTGTCATGTGATATAAAAGTTTCGATTGAGCACTCTCTCTCGACGTCTGTGGCAGCTAGAGCTCCAGATGCAAATTGTTTTCGAATTGTGCAACTGGATGGACGCAATTTGCCGCGACTGCAACGATCGGTTTTTCCGGGAAATTCGTCCACGTCGATCGATCGCGGCTCCGCTAAAACGCTGTCCGTGAAAATAAAGTTCTCGGACGACACTTGCATGTTATTTGTTGTCCCGTTCGATCGCGACCTTAACACCCTTTCGAGGACGAGAAAGAGAGAGAGAGAGAGAGAAAGAGAGAGAGAGAGAGAGAGAGAGAGAGAGAGAGAGAGAGAGAGAGAGGACGACTCGATGACGCGAGATAGAACGAAAGTAAAATGAAAGCGGAATGAAAGTGGAATTGGAGGAGATTTGAAGAAACGGGCGGAAGAGAAGGACAGAGAGAGAATATCTCCTGAAATTGCGATTGTATTCTGTATCGAATGCGAGTTTCCATGAAACGATCAATTTAATTTCATCTCATCATTAAATATTTTTTAATATTTTTAAATATTTACATATATATCCTTTCTCGCGTAATTTTGACGCATTAAAAATATTTTTTTGAACTCAAGTTGCATTGTAATAATTTTATCTAGTATTTTAAATCTAAAATCTTCGAAAAATCTCGAAAATTATATTAAATTTAAGAGATGCGGTTTAATATAATTTTAATAATTTAAATATTATGTATTATAACATTATATTGATATTGTATTAAATAATTGAATTATATTGAATATTAATATATTAATATTGTATAATATTATTTAATATAATTAAAAAAAAATTAATTTGATTTAAAAAAATATATAATATAATACAAAAAATATTTAATATAATACAATATTAATATAAATTTGGTTCAAATCACATATTAAAGAGAAAAAAAAAAAAAAAAATTTTATTATGTGTGATTTAAATCAAATTAATTTTTTTTTTTTAATGTTAATTTACTACTAATTTCATTACAATTTGATTTGCCCCAAAGTGTCCGTCTTTAATCATGGGCTAAAATTCGCAAGGTCAACCAAGAAAAGGTACGAGAATTGATATCAAGTTTCGAGGGGGATGTTCGATATTTGAGAACCACTGTTTTAACCGATAGCACCAAGTGCACTTTGTTCTTTGTTACCGCGACGAGCGATAAAAACTGACACTCGTGTCTCTTTTATTGTAATGGTACCTCTTGTACTTCTTTTCTTTTATTTATTTATTTTTTTGTTTGGCAAAAAGTCGAGTATCGCGATTCCACGATAACATCCATTATAATAAAAGTGAATTTTTATTCTTCGCAAATGAGAGATGCGCGCTTCTTGGAAAATAGCAATATCAAATATAATATATAATATATAATTTATCAGCGAAATGAAATAATTCCCTTTACATATTATAGGGTACATATGTCGAATAGATTTTAATATTATCAATATTAATATTTTATTACGTACCGAAGAGGCATCGTTGAACATAATAAATATTGACACAATATTCAGTAATTGTTGAGCGAGCGATTAAGCGTGATAACAATGTGATATTTTCAAATGATAAGAATAATGACGATGATAAAATGTTCCATAAATATTAAAACAGTACGCGTTTATTATTGCGTATTCATTATATTATTTACACATTTAATTAAACGCGCCGGTCCAAGCTGCTTTAGAACAATTGCCTTAAAAGCGATGGATTAATTTCAATAATTTCGATTAAGATAAATAATTTTCGAGACACACACACACACACTCATACGGAATCGTGACTCTGGATAAAACAATATTATTTTGACGATGATAATCCCGATGAATTCTCGCAGGAAGGGAGGATAAATATTCAGGATTGAGATAATGACGTGATGAGAATTTCTTTTTCGCCTCCTTAATCTTCCCCCAAATTTAAAGGCCACATCCGGGCAAAAGTAATTGTGCGGAAGGCAAGGCGAAGGGTCGAATTAGTATATCGTGGCGCGGGAAAGGTTACGTGAAGATGAAGGATGGATGGAAGAAGTGTGAGAGAGAGAGAGAGAAAGAGGGTGAGAGGGGGGCGGAAGGGAAGGAGAGCAATTTTATCGGGTGTAAGGGGGAGAGAGGCCGATGGTTAAATAAATTGGCCTCGTCATGGAAATTGAATTCATGTCGAACTTCCGAAACATCGTCTCGAATTTTTATCATGCTCTCTCTCTCTCTTTCTTTTTTTTTTCATCCTCTGATATTGAACCCTCTGTTGTTTTTCCTTGTATTGCAATCTCAAATTCTCTTTGTTCACCTGCGTAACAATTTTGAGGCAAGCAAAGTACAAAACGGCTTATCGTGCCAAGTAAAAGTGCAAAAGGTCTCTCTCTCTCTCTCTCTCTAATTTAAAATTTATATTCAAACTCTCTCTCTCTCTCTCTCTCTCTCTCATTTAAATTTTATATTTGAAATATGTATACGCAAAGATATTAATTGGAATCTAACGGACTCCTAGTGCGAAGTTGGAGAATGAAATATTCATTCGAAATTTTTCCATCGACACGATCTGGTTATTCATATACACCGCTCTTTTGCCTCTTGCGCTGCAGCTCCCCTTTATTTATCCATTCGCCGCTTGTTTACCATTTGCCGTTTCTTTGTTTCCTATATTCGTTGCTCGCTTGTTCCCCCATTTACGCGTCGTTTCATTTGTATGTACACTTGTCCTCCACTTTGTTTCCAATTTGTTCTCTTTTCACATCTGGCTCATTTGCTTTTCTACGTGTTTGTTTTTTTTTTTTTTTTTTTTTTTTTTTTTTTTTTTTTTTCATGCGTCGCCATTTATTTTAACACCCGTTCCTCAAATTCCTTCCTCATTTACTTTCCATTTGTTTTCCATTCGTCTGCCATTTATTTTTCACTTATATTCCCCATTTCTTTTTCTCCATTCATTTCAGCCGAAGCCGAACGATGCGGTTCGTGCGCGGTCAAGGCACAAATATCGTTTTGTCGTGCGGGGGAATCGATTTTTCCCCCCCTCCTCCTTCTTCCCCCTCCCCTCTCGAAATTTCCTCGAAGCCGACGACGAATGGATGTCAAGGCGAAATGTAAAGTTTTCCCGGAAAGACTTTGTGACGTCAGGCTTGCCTTCGCTACAAGAGGGCTGCAGTTAGTCCAAACGGAAATGTACGTACGCCCACGCTGTGGTACTCAAGTTCAACTTTGTACACACACACACACATATATATATAAAGGGTGGTAAAGAAATATTGGGACTCTAAAATATCTCGAAGGATATAGGTTTTGGAGAAAAATGTTAAATACAAAAGTTTTTGGATGTCAAAAGAGTTGTCTGATTGGTCGATTAGATATTGATTCAAAATCTAGGTAGATATTTCAGATAATTTTTTTTTTTGATACCCTTTCGAATTTAAAATCCTATTCCCTTGGAGATATTTTATGATCCCGATTTTTTTTTGCACCCTGTATACATGTACCTGTAATGCGAGTGTCTAAGATGTCCGTCTCATTCCCTCTTGAATTAATTTAAGATGAATGTTTTTGGCGAGATTGCTTTTTAGAAAAGATACATACGGTGTACATAGAGTTTATGAAACTGGATTTAATAATCTCATAAATTGAATGAAAAATTGTTTAATATTTCTCTGCGCGAATGGAAAAATAAGAATCTTGGCTGTAAACTGGCTTCGGTATCGGAGTGAAAAGTATATAAGCTTCTTGGCACTCGCTCATATCTACGGCGTCGTCTTTTTCAATTTCCGGAATTGAACGGCCATCGAACTCGCGCGAACCCCGACTGACCTCATCCTCTTCCGGATGTCGTTTCACCGGGATAACTGCCCCCGGCGGGACACCACAGTTCTGTGTCTCCGGGAAATTTTTCCGGAAGAGAATTTTGCCTTCTACCGGAACTTTACACACACACACACACACACATACGCACATTGCATCGCGATGTTTCGTCAACTTTACTCCTCTGTTTCTCGCATTAATAAAATAAAAATGTTGTTGGAAAAAAATCGACTTAAATATGCATATGTCAAATGGTCCATAAATTTTTCTATTAATTTAATATGATATGGATATGTCAAATGATGACACTAATACTACGTTAATATTTCAACACAGAATGAATGCAAATTTGAAATAAATTTTATGTAAAATCAACATATTTTTAACGATAAAATTAACTTGGAAAAAAATTATTGACAGTTGTTATCATTCTTATCACTCCTATTATAGGAGTGGATATATTTTTTGCCGTAAATTTTTAATCCTGTCACTAATAATATGGAACGTATCTATTGTTGAAAAATTAAAATTAAAAATATATACACATTGTATTATTTTTATTTTTTTTTTTCAGTTATTTTAATAATTTAACATTTAAATTCAATTGACACAACGGCAATATGTCAAATGAATGTATTAAATATTTAACGCAAAAATTTTAACCGGCAAATTTTTTTTTTTAACAAGAAAACAAATTTTTTAAGAGAGTAAGTGTAGAATAATTCAAAAAATCGATAAGAAATAATTCAAGAGAACAATAAATAAATAGAATTTGATTGACATTACCTGATCTTTTAACTCAAAGTTCTTGATTTAGAATCGAGAAAATTAAGTTATAAACTCGCATTATTTCGATTTAATATTAAAATCTATAATTAAAAATAAAATGTAAAATTATAAATAGTAATCTAAAAATATTATAGCCCGTAAATGTGTCAATGTGCTCCCTTTAAGCGCGAAATCAAATAATTCAATTCAATTTTAATATCGCGACCGCGCGGCTGACGATAAATGCAGTGACATTTCTTGATATAAAAAAGTTCGTCAAACAAATTATTCCTCTCGGAAGAAATTTTTCTTTCCATATCGATTTTCTACTTTGCTCGTTAGCGAAATACGAGTGTTCGGTTCACAGGAAAGTATCCGACATTTTCCAAAAACATGACTTTTCACGCAGCGCAATTTCTTTTTAAAGTCGACGCAAACGTCAAAGTTGGTATTTCCGTTTCTTCTCTGCATTAACGTGGGTAAAAAAAAAAAAAAAAAAAATTGTTGAAAAATTCGAAATATATTTTTTTCTCAGATTTATACATCGTCATCTGTCGAAAATTTTCGTTCGGAAACTTTTCCCGGATCGAATAGCTCTCTAACAAGGTCGAGCGAACAAATCGGTCCTCTTCAAAGAGCCAACGTTCAAGCTTCGAATCGGATTTTTTTCTTTTTTTTTTTTTTTTTCCATCATGCGCACCGTTTTGCGGTGGCGGTTCTCTCGTTTGTAATCGCGTTCGCGGAATCAGAAACTGCGGCCACCCCGCGCAGCGCGATAAATTCGCGTCCCCGGTCTCGACGTGTGGCACCCACCACTAGCCTTACTCGGTAATAAAGCAATCGATTCCTCGAGGCCACGTGGCCCCGAGTGTTTCCAGGTAAGCCAGCCCGCCGACCGTCGACGAGTTCAGGGAAGTCCTTATGGGAAATCGATATACGCCCGGGATTCTTAATACGCAAATGTCGTCTCGAGATATACACCCGGCCGACACGGTATCGGTCTCTCTCTCTCTCTCTCTCTCTCTTCCTCTTCCACAGTTTCTGCTTCCTACGCAAGGCGAAGGATTCGCGCGATGTTTTTCTTTATTATTCAAGATATTTCTGGAGAGGAAATGAAAAAATGAAATTAAAAAAAAGATGTAGCTTGTTTTATCGATAACGGAACTATGATAAATGCATAATTTTTTTTTTTTTTTTTTTTTTCCTCATGAGATCGAAGTATAAAAAATTGAAAATACTTATTTATATATTACTTATATATTATGCTATTTTCCGTTGAGAAATTTTTTTTTTAAATTTAAATAAAATAAAGTAAGTAAAAAAAATTAAATGAAATAAATTAAATTAAATTAAGTGAATGAAAGAAATTTTTTACCGCGCGAAAATTATTAATCCTACTTGAATTAAGATTTAAGTGTTTGAATAGAATATTTATATCGATAAATTTTCACGCACGGAAGAATTTACAAGTTTAATTTCGAAGTACAACCATTCTCCACGTTCTCCGGAAATTTCAGAAATCCCATTGTAAGCCATCGGCGGTTTCCGGGATTGGGGGCAGGGGCAGTTGGGTGGGGTGAGGGGGAGGGGGAAGAGGGGAGAGGGTAGATCGCAGGGGGACGGGGGGGAGTCCTTTCTGGTGGTCATCCTGACACAGCAGGAGAATCCGAAATTAGGAAATCGTCCTTCTGTCGACTCCACAGTTCCGCCGGCCGTCCTTCCCCCCCTGTCACACCCCCTCCTGTCATCCTGTTCTGCGCCAGTTTCTCATTCTCCGCCGATCCGCAGCCACGAAACGGATAAATGGCGGTCGCCTACTTTGGCAAGGACGAAGGATTCGCTCGAATATCGCCCGGGGACGAATCACCGCCGATCGTTGGACCGGAAGATCCGTCTTCTCACGATCCGGACGTTCGATCTTCCGTTTTCCGGGTGTCGACGATACAATGTCGATCGCGCTTTAATTCTCTAATAGAGATGCGGGGATTAGCCCTCCAGGGATTAACCTTGATTCATTTAATTAATCTCTTCCAATTATCTGCCTCCGTATTTTTGACTTTCACGCTACATCGGTTAATGGTCCCCTTTTAATTTATAAAAAGATGGAAAGAAAGGCGATCGCTTCTTCATCTATTCTGAAAAAATTATTTACAATCGCGCTCGAAGAAATTCAGTTCGCTCTACTTGCGAATAAAATTGATAAAAAATATCTTCTGAAAATATTTGCTTTTATTTTCATGCGTGTTAATCCGATTATCCATAATTATTTCCCTGCTATATTTCAGATCTATTTCGTCAAATTATATATATTAATTATCAAATATATATGAATTATCTAATTATGTATATATAATTATATTAAATTATATATATTATGTAACGAAATAGATTTCGAATGCAGGGAAATAATTATGGATAATCAGGTTAATAGAACACATAAAAATAAAAAAAAAAATACTTTCATATATATATATATATATTTATTTTTTTAATTAATAATTACTGTTGAAATAATTAATGATGAAAAGACTTCTTTTCCAAATTTATTATTTTTAAAGCTAATTATGAACGATTAATTAATTTTTAAATTGTACATTGTTTTATGCATGCAATTTATATTTATTTCTCTAATTAATTACAATAGACAAGTTAATTAACAACGAAGGTATTTCCTTCAAGCGCTAATCATGACAGATTCAATTAATTCGCCAATTGTTGTCCACATAGCATTTCGACGAACTACATTTTTTCTCTCTTTATTCTTAGAAAAAGAATTAATCCTCCTCATATTTCCTTTCGGTTATTTGACCCGCGACCGGGTCGATTAACTCGTCAATTATCTCTCATCCGCACGACAGGAGAGAGAGAAAGAGAGAGAGAGAGAGAGAGGGGAGATTCCAAAAATAATTTACGATAATAATTTACTCTTAAGATCTCGACTCGCGTTTCGCTTTTGCGAATCGGCGTCGTACCAAGATGCCGTTTGAACCATTCATTCTGCTCGATGGTTAATTTATGTACATGATTTGCGATTTTGCGTTAGCTCGCTCGGCTAAAACACAGGTCGAATTAATGAGCCGCGTTTATGCGATTTACCTCGAGAGGAGGTTTATGAATTATATGACGGGTGTATTTTCGGCGCGCAAAATTTCCACACCTCCTCAAAACGGTTTCGCGCGAATCGAGCGTCTACCACGAGACTCCAGAGAGAGAGAGAGAGAGAGAGAGAGAGAAAGAGAGAGTTGGCGAAAATTATTATTAAGCGAAATCTTCGTTGAGACTTCGTTTTCGCGTATACGTGATTGAGACACGTTCGATGTTGAGCCAGTCGACTTATTTATGGTGTTTTATCCGCGAATTTATGGCGGATTGCCTCGATGCGAATCACGAATCTAAACTTAAATCCTAAAGTCCACTTTACAAAAAAAAAAAAAAAGAAAAAAAAATGGACTTCGCTCGACTCGGTGTAAATAAATAATTAAATGCGCTATGGCAGACTTTGGTTGATTATCTTTTTATTTTTTTTTTTTTTTTTTTTGTCTGAGAGAGAGGACAAAGGATAACAGGCAATTATATCGTAACAATGAGTCAGTCGGCGAAAAAAAATTGGGTACCGTTTCGAGAGTTACGATCAAACGAATAGAAGCTGTTTGCGACGATTTTCATGCGACGAGGATAACGAGCAATTATTCAGCAAACGAACGCGCTTCATCACGATTTTGCGGAATTTTTTTACGTTAAAATATATACAGACGTAAGATGATGATACATTATAAGTATTTTGCAAACGATAAAATACAATCGAATAAAATGTATAAAAATTTTATTGCGTTAAACATATTATTTTAGAAGCATAAAAAAAAAACACGAGATACATATTGCAATATTTATTAGATATGTAAATACGATTAAAACTTTGAATGAATCAAGAATAAATATCTTAATTTATTTAGTAGGTTGTTCATTTTTACTTTATGTATATATAGACATTTTTGATTGACGAAAGAAATTGATATCAAAATTCTCATTTATTTAAATTTGAATTTATACAATTTTAATCTAATTACTATTTAATTTACTTCCATTCCGATTGCTATTTGATTTCCATTAGTATTAATTTTCATTTCTATCGCGACTTATTTATTTGATTGGATTCTGTTATTGTTTTTATTAATAATTATTATATTTTTCGAAATCGTTTGTTCATTTATTATCGATAATAAATTGTTAATTAATTCGTCAAATGGTTACAAAATGCGGTAGGGAAATCAGCAATAATTTTACAAACATGTCAGACAAATATTCATCGAAATAAAATTGACGTTAATTACGCGAACCGAGCGTGTTTCAGGCTATTAAGGACAGCCAGTGAGCCCTGAACATTTTCAGAATGCGCCCCATATTGGAACTGCAGGCTTTAATTTAAACCGGGTATAATTCACGATCCGATAACAGCATGCGCATTCGAGCACAATAATAATTAAACGGTTATTTTTGCAAATCGCCCACTGCCAATGATAACTAAACGCTTTAGCGAATCTCATATTTTTGGAAAATCTTGATCAAATACTTTTGTTTTTTACCTTCTTTTTTTTTAATAGAAATTTTTATTTGGTTATCTTCGGATAAACACTAGAAAAATTATTTTAAAGTTTGAAATTAGAAATTTATAGAATTTAAGAAATTAATATCTTGATTTTAGGAATGGAAAATTCCAAATTTAAGATGTAAAATATTTGAGAAGTCTAGAATTCCAAAATTCCATGATCCAGACATCCAAATATTTGATTTTGAGAGGATATAATCATTTATAGTTTATTAGATATCTAAATTAGAATTAAGAAATTTAAAAAAATTCAAGAGCGATCTTTTTCTATTATAATTTTTTATCGGTAAAAATTTTTATTTGATTATTTTCAGATAAATACAAGTCTAGAAAAATTATTAAAAAATTTGAATTTGTTGAATTAGAAATTTATAGAATCTTAGAAAAGCTTATAAAATTTATAAAAAGATTAAAGTCTTGATTTTAGGAATAGAAAATTCAAAGTTTAAGATGTAAAATATTTGAAAAATCCAGAATTCCAAAATTCCGTGGCCAAAAATATTCGACTTTAAGAGGATATAATCATTTATAGTTTATTAGATATCTAAATTAGAATTAAGAAATTTAAAAAATTCAAGAGCGATCTTTTTCTATTATAATTTTTTATCGGTAAAAATTTTTATTTGATTATTTTCAGATAAATACAAGTCTAGAAAAATTATTAAAAAATTTGAATTTGTTGAATTAGAAATTTATAGAATCTTAGAAAAGCTTATAAAATTTATAAAAAGATTAAAGTCTTGATTTTAGG
>JBCAUJ010000039.1:52884-79884 GCA_038406275.1 Cataglyphis albicans
CCCTCCCCCCCCCCCTCCCCCCCCCCCCCCCCCCCCCCCCCCCCCCCCCCCCCCCCCCCCCCCCCCCCCCTCCCGTAGCGCGAAATTCGCGATCTTAACGGAGACTTCCTAGAACCTTCGTCTTTCATCCTTTCCTCCCCCCTCCCTCCCCCCCCCTCCTCTCATTCTCGTAAGTATAAGGAGAAAAGAATCGATCGGGATGAAACGAAGCGCGAATATACGGGTACGTAACAATCTGATGGGACGGCGCACGATATTGGCGGCGGTTGGGGGAACGGGGGGATTCATGAATTACAGGCAGTAAATTACAGCGTCGGGGAATTGGGTCGATTTAATCCTTCGTCGTTTTGCGCGCGAGGTGCGCGTAGGTAGATGGATGGATAGATGATGTTCCGCGAATGCGCGATCAATTCCCTTCGTGGAAGCGCATCGCTGATCATGATGCCCGAGGTCGACGCGCTTATTATCCGGATGCACTCGACGAAGAGTGGAGGGAGGGGGGCGGGGCGGGGAGGGGAGGGAAGGAGGTGGTGGGGTAGGGGTAGGGGTAGGGGGAGAGTAGTTTTTGTAAACTCGAAATATTAACGCACGCAGCTGGAAAGTTTGTGTCATATATTGTTGTTAACATATACCGCATGTCCCAAATGGTTCGCGCAAATTTTTGTGTTAATTTAACGTGGCATGGATATGTTAAATTGCGACATTAATACCGTGTTAATATGTCCACGCAAAATGAATGGAAAGTCATAGTAATTTGAAATTGATTTCTGTGCAAAGCCAGCGTATTTCGAACGATAAATTTAACTTGGAAAATTCTATTGTAGAATAAGATCAGATATCTTTTTTTTTTTTTTTTTTTTTTCGTATCTATTCTAAGTATCTATTCTAAGAATACATGTACATATTGTGTTATTTTCACTTGTTTTAATAATTTAACGTTTGAATTGAATTTACAATTACCCAACAGCAAGAATAATTAATCCGTTTAACACAAAATGTTAACTTATTTTTTTTAATTAAAAAAAAAAAAAATTTCAACGGTGTAGGAAAATTAAATAATTAAAATTGTTTAATAATTTTTTATGAAATAAATTAAAAAAAAAAAAATGGATAATTTATATTAAAGTGCTGAAACCTGATAGAAAAAAATACTTTGACGATGAAAAAGATAAGATTTAATACTAAAGGGGCAATAGGAGGTGAGGGGGGAATCAGGACTAATGTAGCACGGATTGACGATATTAAAGGATTTCGAGGAAAAGGTATCTGAAAATGCGAGAGCGGTCCTCGGTGAGTTAAGCATCCCCGTTGACACAACGACGACATTACTATCCCCCGATAAATTCTTATGCGATCGCTTCGAGTCACTCCCAGCACTTCTCCTAATTTCTTTCTCGTTCCCGACGAACATTGACTTCTCTTCTCCCCACCCCTCCCTCCACCCCGCCCCTTCCTCTGCCTTGCCTTTTCCCTTGTGTCACGTCGCGCCGATTTTTTTTCCCCTCCGTTCACACCCCATTCGCGACCATTATTTTTACCCTCTACTTCGAGAGAGGTTTACAGCTCGACGCTCATCAATGTCGTACGTTTTTATCGCCGCCCAACCTTTTGGATACTCGATTTACGATACTCGTGAACTTCAAGAGATGACTGCGGAGGCGGGAGGAGGGAGGGGGGAAGGGGGGGGGAGAGCGAATGCTGCTTACCGTTACGATTCCTCGTCGTCTTGTCATAAAGTCCGGGATTGTCGTAAAATTTCGCTATGTAGGAAACGCCTTCCTCTCGACAGATCATTATTTTCTAATAAGTAACCGTGCACATAATCGCGAAGCTGTAGCGTAATATGAGAGCGAGAGAGAGAAACATATAAAATATACGGGGAGAAGAAGCAGACAATTAAAAAAAAAAAAAAAAAAAAACCGTACATCGCGAAATTAAAAATATATCTTAAAAATTGCATTAGAGACGAAAATATATATATATATATATGTGAATTTATAGCTTGAAGACACTCTAGAATTGTGCCTATTAATTTTTCAAGGCGATTCAGATTTCGAGTGACAGATATATCTCGATCGTGTACTAAAAATACACACAGGACGCGATCCCGATCGCGTTGCGACGATGCCGAGAGGAGTCGTCGAAGTAATGCCGAGGCTTATCACTCTAATAATCCGCATTAATACCCATACGTCAATTTAGGAGGGGTGAGGGGTGGGAGGTGGCGAAGGGGGAAAGGAGGTGGGAGGGGAGGAGAATCGAGGAAGCGAGGGAAGCGTGCACTGTAGGCAATATCTCAAGCCTAATTGCATCGAGCGTGTGCGATCCACCGCGGAGGACGACGACGGCGATGACGATGATGATGATGATGATGATGATGATGCGAGCGATGCAATTAGTAGCGCATCGCCGTGTGCATCGAACCATCGTCTCGGGCTATTTCTGTGCACACAGCGAAATCTACCCTTGCTCCGCAAAGGAGCTCTCTCTCTCTCTCTCTCTCTCTCTCTCTCTCTCTCTCTCTCTCTCTCTCTCTCTCTCTCTTTCTTTCTCTCTCTCTCTCTCTCTACATGCAAGAAGAGCTAAAGACGCTAATTGCGCGCCCGAGATCGATCCGGAATCTGCGGAAAATTCTATGGGTTATCCGAGCAAACCTATGGATGCATTCTGTGATGATTGCCTTTAGACTGTAGATTGCGGGTATTGAGTTTTTTGAATGCAATCAATTGTAGATTGAGATTGCAAATAAGGGACATTATTATTATAGAGATTCGTTTTACGAAATTATATTAATTATTAATAATAATTTTCATTGATTGGGATGTATTGTATTCATAAATTGGAAAGCAAAATGTTACAAAATTATCGTAGAAATTTTGAAATCCACCTTTTTAATTGATTTCGATTGAGAGCAGATTTTTAGCCAGAAATTCAATTGAATATACTTTTTTTTTTATTTAAATAATCATTTAATTTTAAATATATATATATATATTTAAAATTAAAAGCGTACGAAAAAATGACGAGTTTCTTGACGTCAAAATTTTGCTGCGGAAAAAAGTTGGCTCAAAATTATTAAAAAAAAAAAAAAACATTATTTTAAGGAAAAGTAAGTGGTTTTTCCTGAAAATCTATTTAGATCGATTTATTTGAAAAGTAAATGGATCTGTATGGTTTTCATCGGTACACTCGGTACATTCGCGGTTTTAATTTGCGAATGACGGTTGCAGATACAAGGGGATCAAGCACGCGGGAGAGCGTGAGTCTCCTCCGTTTCTTTCGTTTTTCCACCGCAATTTCTATCTCTTGTCGCGCGACGCGATATATTTCTTCGGCGGGTGTTGCTACAGGAATTACCGGTTGACGACCGCGCACTCTTTCACCCTTCGTCGTGTACCTTCGTATATAAAACACACACATATATATATGTATATATATATATATATATATATATATATATATATATATATCCATAGTTTTTATACGCGCGATATTTTTCCGTACATTTTCTTTCTTTTTTTACCGCGACGTTTTTATGCGAATTTATCCGCGACGTCTGCACTCTTCGACGCTGGCCGCAATGATCGTAAGGACCCATCGAGTGTCGAGAGTTCATCCTTCTTTAGTAGCGAGTCTTTATAAAGCCGAGAGAGTCGAGAAATCGAGCAAAATGAATTAAATTTCTAAATCGTGAGACAAAGAGAAGAAGAAAAAGTTAAATATATATATTTAAATTAATTTTACATTTTTATTTATTTATTAATTATGTATTGTATTTATTCTATTTATTTACTAATCATTTATTGTATTTATATTTTTTTGTTTTATATTTTATTTATATTTTTATTTATATTTTTTATTTTTTATCTTATTTATTTATTTTTTTTATTTATCATTACATATATATATTTATTTGTTTTATATTTTATTTATATTTTTTATTTTTTATCTTATTTATTTATTTTTTTTATTTATCATTACATATATATATATTTATTTGTTATAGTTATATTTTATTATTAATATATATATATATTAATTATATATATTTAATTATTTAAATAATAAATTAAAAATAATAAATATATAAATTATATTATAAAAAAATTTGTATACATTATATATATGTAATTAATATAAAATTTTGATATTTATATTAATAATTACTTAATACACGAGAAAGCTTACAAAGTATATATTTTCTCTCTTATCTATTAATTCATTCGATTCAAATACATCCTTGCGCACTTTCTGCAATTTGATATAAAATGCGACTACTCGCATTCGAGCTTCCGCGAGATGAGAGAAACTAAAAGATTCGGAGAGTGCATCAGCATGCCGCAATCTTTACGGAGATGCGCCGGGACGTCTCTTATCAGGCGGGTCCTTGCCATATCCAGGGCACGGATGGGTCATATGTGCATGCACATAGACCGCGTTCGGTGCTGCAGTTTGGACCGCGCTCAGCTGCGCGGAATGGTTCCGCGATAGCGCACTACTGTCGCGAGATAAACGCGCTTTGACGGCGCCGTGCGACAATAAAGGCTCGGCTAATCGGGGCCCGCTTCTCGTAGGAGGCGCCGATAAGCGTCGGCGTCGTCGAGTCGAGCGAGAATTACTCGAAAATTCCCCGTACGAATTTTGCATTAGTCCGAAAAAAATAGGAAATTTCTCAAATTTTTCGGTATTTTTAGGGTATTAAATATTATTTAGCTATTTTATATTTCTTTTTTTTTAATTTTACAAATTTTTTTTTTTATTTACATAAAAATATGTTAAAACAAAATTAGTCACATTGATTCGAAAACGAAGAATTTTGCAGGAAATTTTCCAAATTAGATATTAAAATATTATTTAGATATTTTATTTTATTTTTTTTTTTATTTTTTCATTTCTAAAAATTTTTTTTTATTCATATAAAAATACGTTGATACAAAATTAGTCTTGTTTTGATTTGAAAACAAAGAATTTTACAGGAAATTTTCTTAATTAGACATTAAATATTACTTATTTTATTTCTTTTTAATATTTTTAATTAATTTTTTTTTTATTTATATAAAAACACGTTGAAACAAAATTAGTCTTGCATTAATTTGAAAACAAAGAATTTTACAAGGTATGTAAAAAATCTCGAAATGAATAATGCATTGATAATGTTAATTATTTGCAAATATATTGTGTACAAAAAATACGAACTATTTAAAAATATGAAATAATATGAAATATGTGAAATATATAAAGTAATATGAAATAATAAAAATCTTTAAAATATTTGATAATTTCTCATGGGAAAAATGTATCATAGAGATAGATCGCAATGACAGATGATACATTTAAAAAATGATTTGAGAATATATCACTGTAAATTAGCAGCCAAGTTTAGTTCCACAGATCAGTTTCAAATATTTTATTCTATCCCTGAATTCAGAATTTAATTACACGCGAGAGAATATTTCGCTTAATATTTAATTAATTTATATCACGTCGAAATTGATTATGATTGTCATTTCAATGCCCGCGCCTCTCTAATTGTTATCGCAACTGTCGTTACAATTGCGATCGCGGCACCGTTACGTTCATACGAAATTTCATTTAATACCGGAGAGCAATATTGCGCGAATGATGCGTCGTCCGGTTGGTCGATCAGTCGCCATGTATTTTGCATCGAGAAAACGCGCTGGAAACGCCGAGCAAGGTCCCTGCACGGGATTACTGAAGGGTACACTGTATATATCAAGGAATATCGGCTCATGCCCGTCTTTCCTTGTTACATCGCGCCGTTGCTGTTAATTGATTAACGTTCCCACGAGGCCTTCCCATTGATCGTTAACCCTTGTTCCGTCGAGGATACATCTAACAAAACGACTTTCCGCCAAACGAAGCGTGATGGTTATGATAGCGTGACTCGAGCCGCCGCGAATAAAGTGTCCATAAATCGTAAGAGGCCACTTTAGATAGGCTTTCACACTCGGTGAGAATTTTCTTCGATCCTCGCATTAATAAAAAAAAAAATTTCTATTAAACTTTAATCTAAAATCGGCATTTAATGAACTTGGGAGAATGATTGAGCGTAATATACTCGTAAATAGTATTTAGGATTTAATTGATAAAAATTTAATTTAAGATTTAATTTCGAAACTTGTTGGAATAATTTTTTAAAAATATTATGAATAATTAATCGAATATAAAAAAAAATATATATATATATATAGAAAAATCAATTGAATCGAGATTCAAGTAATTCAAATTATTTCAAAACTTTATTCTCTAAAAAGTATTAAATTTCCATTTTTTAATACAATTTTTCTATCCTTTCGGCGCGAAATCGTAAATCGAGAATGTGTCGAATATAAATGGCGTGCTGAAATGGATTTTTGCGAAAATCCCGGCGAAAGTCGGGAATGTGAATTCTCGAGGAATACTCGCGTTATATTGGCTGTCAACCTTGCGTGCAGACCCCGCACAATGTACACCTGTCCACCTATCATTCGCGCGCTCAGGTCAGGTGTCAGATGTGTGTTCAGGTCGAGCTGTAATCCTCGAGAAATCGCGTCGCGCCCTGTTGCCTCTCCCCCTGCCCGCCTACCCCCCCCCTCCCCTCCTGCCGCGCCACGTCCCTCATCCCGGGGCGAACGTGATCGGACTAAAACGCGAATCGGCTTTCCCGATCGGGAGCAGATTCCATTGGCGGCAATTTCACAGGGAATCAGATTGCCTAAATAAAGATATCTCGCGTGATTGCGTTCCAATACAACGCGCACAACGTTTAATTATGTTAATCTTGCGATTAAATAGATATACAAAATATTTGATGGAATTATTAATTTTGATAAAAAATTCTAATTTTTCCACCGACCCACTTTAGCACGCGATTTCGCGATTTGCGTACGTCACATCAAATATTCTTCGATTAGTGTCAAAAGGACTTGACTCGGACTCGCGGAAGGATTCGCTGTCGGAAAAATGCCTTTCCTGAGGCAGCCTGTAGGAACTTATGAATAACATGCACGATTCGCGTATCTTGTGTCCACAAGCTATAAGCTCCTCGGGGAGGGGAGGGGAGGGGAGGGAGGGGGGTGGGAGGTTGCTGGCGAGGTTCCTGTGCACCCTTCTCCATATCCTTGCAACCGTTGCCTTCATCGAAATTTCCTTCTTATGTGGCATCCTATGTAAATAGCTTTTGTTTTTCTCCCCTGCATAAGAAACACCATTAATGTGGTTTCTTATTTTCTTTCCCTCGGGTATATTATGCGATGTTTAAAAGGGTCAATTTGAGAGAAAATGTCACTCTTCTCAGCTGAGAAATTTAAATATATTTAAAATATATTTAAAGTTTTTTTTAAATATTTATTTAAATATTTATATATATTAAGAGTATATTAAAAAGTATATATATTAATGAAGTATATATATTTAAGTATATATTTAAGGAGTATATAAAATATTTTAAAATATATTTAATATTATATTTAATATTATATTGTATATATTTAATATATTTAATATATAAAATATTTTAAAGTATTTAATATACAAAATATTTTAGAGTATATTTAACATATTAAATTATTTTTATCGATATATCATTAATAAAATTGTTTCTAAAAATTATTAATTCTGTAATCTAATAATCCGTGAAACATGAATCTAAATTTGCAAATTCTATAAGAATCACACATATTTCGTAAAAATTATTATTATTTTTTTTTTATACATTTTAATCTAAAGTCTACAATGTATGTATATAAAAAAACGTGAAAAAAAAATATATATATATAAAGAAAATAAATATTTAGGATACATGACTACACACAGACCTAGGAATAAATATACCTCTTAGTAACTTATACAGGGTTAAAGCCGCTGTCCAAACTCCACCCCCTATTCACTCCTTGCACCTCGACTGCTCGCGCATTTCGTGAGAAACACAAACGATACGAAGCGGAAGCTCGCCCGGATTTCTCGAGCGACGACAGTTTTATTGGCGGAAACTTGGCTTGTCCGACCCCGTCTGTTTTTCCCCGTCGATGGTTTTGCGACGCGGCGGTCCCGCGGTCTCGAGAAACTTTCCGATCAACTGCGGCGCGAGGAGACTTTGCTCGGGTCGACCCGGTTCTAGAGTTCACTTCGGTTTGCATTGTCTATCGGCGCCCCCGGGCACGAAAGAGGGATGACTCTCGAAGGGTTGGAGAAGCGCGATCGAAATTCCGTGTCCGCTCCACTCTTCTTCCCTCTCGTCCCTTGGCGCGCGACTCGAGTGGGTTAGCAACTTCTCGGACGGCATTAAAGGCTCCATCAGTGCCGTTCAAGATCGGCGCCATTCATGTGGAAATTAGCCACCGAAATCATCGTAATCTCTCGCGTGAGCTCACACATTCCGATGTTATATGGATCATATGTTCCATTTAGATTTTCTATTTTTGCGAAAAATTTTTTGACAAAATTTTTATTGAAAAATTTTATATAGAAGATACATAATTTTTTATTGTAAAAAATGAGCAGAATTATTGGTGAACAAAGTATATGTATATATTTGTAAATAATATATTTATTATTATTATTTTAATAAGAATAAATTCTTAAGTTTATTTCATATATATTATAAATATATATATTTATATATATTCATAAATAATATATATGTATTATATTATCGTTATTATTCTAATGAAAATAAATTTTATCTTCCAGATAATAATAAAAAAAGTATACTTTTCTATATCAGATATGGTATATTTTCTTTGATGAATTTTAATGTGCTTTACATTTGAGTCTGAAAATCTAAGAGCGAGGGATTCTAAGGAATACTGAGAAAATAAAATTACATTTTCTTAGAGTAAGGAAACTGAAGCACCTGTTAAATTCTCGCGGAGGAAAAGTCGACTCGACGTCCGTTGAGGAAAATACGTATCGTATTTTCCAGTATTTTAACGTAAAAATTGCAACGAGGTATAGTAAAGACGAAGGACAGCCTTTCGTGCAGGCGATTCTATTTTTTTTTTTTTTTTTTTTTTTTTTTCGCGGTTGCACACTCGGTCCCGCGACTCGAAGGGGGTGGTTCCGTGTGTGCCTTTGCAGCAAAGTGTATCGGCGAATTCGTCGGCACGTGACACTCTCTCACATGCATCATGGCGTATGAGAAGAGAGAGCGGGGCTTTGTCCGGTTCACGTTGCCAGGCGGATACAAATGTTGCTCTGATCAATAAGTTGTGCCGACCTCGAAACGGACGAAACTGTCCGCATCGATCGCGTAATATCGTTTCGATGTTAAACGTGCAAGTACGCGATATGACTTCGCGATCGCTAGTTTGGCACGTAGACGGAACTCCGAGATCGGCGACCTCGATACGTACGGTGTAAAAAAAAAAAATTGATTGGAATTTCAGTGTCTGCAGCTTTTTTGCAGGCACACTGTGTCTGAATTTTCAGACAGACTCTTATGAACCTTCAGAAAAATGACCGATGAGACAGATGGTCTGAAATTTCTTTCAAACACCCAGATTCAGACAAAAGATGTGTCTGAATTTTACGAGTGTTTAACGAGTGTTTAGAGAGAATTTTGTCTCATAAAATGTGCGGATAATTTTCTTATTTAAAATTTATTTTTTTATTTCGCTGAAAATTTTATGGGATTTTTTTTTTGTCGAATTTTATTTTTGTTCTTATTGTTTTGATTTTTTTTTTTTTTTTTTTTTTCGGAAGAAGGATAGTCTCAAGGACGATGTAAGCACATTTTCGTTTTATTTTTACCAAAATATTATAATTAAATTTAGGATATACTTTTTTTTTACTATTAGATCTTTTTTTGCGGAAATTTAACCATCAAAAAAATCATCCGAGAATTTCACGAATTTTATTTTTTTTCAATTTCGTATCAAGAACAATGTGAGCTCCTTCGAGTTTCCCTCTAACACGTTACAATTGAATTTAAAATATATTTTTTTTTACCGTCACAGAGCTTCTTTGCGAAAATTTACCATCGAAGAGACCTGTACAATTTCCTCGGCGCGTGTCTTCTCCGACAATACACTCGTCCTTGTCTTTATTACAAGTTTAGCCTTAACCACGGTAAAGTGAAGTTCTATTTTAATCAAGGCGTGGAATTGGGTCACTTGTACTTTAGTTCCGTCCGGGTGTACTCTCTAAATTTTCCGCTTGGATCCGTCGGATGCCATAATCCCGACGACGTCGGATAGAGAAGAGAGAGAGAGAGAAAGAAAGAGAGAGAGAGAGAGAGGAAGGAGCCCTCGGTCCGTCTTTGATAGCCAGCCTCTCCCTGTATTATCTCGCCGCAGATTATGGAACGTGCCACGCATATCGCCGAGAGAGAACGCTCTCGAGAACGGAGGGATCTCTCTCTCTCTCTCTCTCTCTCTCTCTCTCTCTCTCGCTCGCTCTGGACTCTCGGTCCGGAATGATGCGGCCGCGGTGCAGCGGGCAGCAGCTCTGGAAAACGTATTTCACGCTAAATTACGAGCCCTGTCCCGGCCAACCGCGAGATCTCCCAGCCGGACATTGTATGCAATAGACATATCCGGAGATAGATAGGACTGGTCCTCGCGAGAGACAGAGTGGCTTTTGGTCTCGTCGCCGCGCGACTTTCTGCGGTAACACTTTTCCCGTAATCCACTGTGACTGTGTATGACCCGGGCGTCAGAACTGGGCCGGAACTATAACGTTGATTCCTGCCAGGCCACTTCAAACGGCTTTTAACTGTCACTCGGTGACAGTTGACAAATTGAACGGATATTTAGAGAATCGTGGGAAAGAAAATCTGTTAGCTATATGAGACGTTTCTCAACTTTTTTTTTTTTTTTTTTTTTATTTTGGTTAACATTTGCATTATTTTGTATATCTATAGTTAAAAAAAAAAATGTCAGAGAAATATCAATATTTAATTATTTGCAACTAACTCTATTTGCGAGCGATTATCGATAATTTTTTGAAAATCAGTTTTCCTTAAATCTTGTGAGTTTTTGAAACTTATTTTTAGATTGACAAATTGAACAGATATTTAGAGAATCGCGGAAAAGAAAATTTGCTAGCCATGACACGAAGAACACGTCGTGCCTAGATTTCTTTTTTTGTTAAAATTTACATTATTTTATATAATTTAAAAAAATTTTTTTAAATTCTAATTATTCTATAATTAAAAAAAAAAAAAAAATATTGAGGAAAAATTAATCTTTAATTAATCTTTAATTATACACAACTAGATTTATAATAATTTTTTGAGAATCAATTTTTCTTAAATTTTATGTCGTATGAAAGTTTCTAAAATTGTTTTTCTCTAAATTTTTTAATATGACGTCTACACACATATTGAATTCTAGATGTAAAATGTATTGTTGAAGTAAAACGTAATACTTGTTAAATCAGAATTTTTGTTTCGATATTTTTTTTTTTTTTAAGATTAATTTTATATATTTAATCTATTTTTCAATTCCTCGATATATCATTTCGCATCATCAGGAGAGAAAATACAATCGTTAAATACGACCATTAAAATTTTTCCATCACACGTTATCAGTCTTTCTAATTCCTCGGCTTTCAATAATTTCGATTTATTCTTTTCAATATTACATTTCCCACTCGATATCAAATTTATGGAGATAGAAAGGGATAGAATCTACATTTCCGGAGCACATGTATGTTGTTTACGTAAGCGTGGAGAAGAAACAGAGAGCAATAACTATAAAGGAAGAAGGAGGAGAAGAGAGAGATTTCACTTTGTACGGCATGTAGGGGACGCGAGGAGAGTGATTTAATCAAGCCGGCTGCGTTCGATTATCGGTACCGCAGTTACGTCGTCCTTTCGTGCAGAACGCGATTCGCCTTGCGTTAATTTCGCGCTCGCTCTCGTCCGCCTCGTAGAGAGCCGAAGGTTACTTTAAACGGTCCGGAGCGCGATCAGCTGACGATGACATCGCGACGCCTCGCGGCGCAGAGAAACGTCAAGAATCGAGAAGCGAAACGTTGTAAGGGTGAGTTTTCAAGAAAAACGATAAATGTTACTTGATCTTTAAATAATATGGAGGTATGCAATAACATCCGGTTTTGTGTATTGAATATCAAAGTGCAATGCCCCGTGATTTCATTCGCTCAAAATCGTGCATTAATCTCCGATATACCTCGTGTAACAGCTTTCGCAATAATGCCATCGTAAATTGTACGAAAGCTTGATATAATGTGTTACCAGCCAGTGAATGTGTCTACGTCAGTCTTCAATCAAATATTCGTTAAGGGAAAAATCGATTGCCGATTGGCCGAAGAACACGCCCGCGAACTCGGAGATTTTCCCCGCGGCTGTTTAATTTTTAAAGAGGATGTATACATCTCGAGACAGAAAGAAATATCGAGAGAGAGAGAGAGAGAGAGGAGTATATATTCTCTTTAAAATTCTTTGAAATCAATTATTCTTTGGAAGATTTCTTTTGAAAGAAGAGAAAGCTTTTGTTATCGATTTCGTCGATGCTTCATAGTTTGTCGAAATTCTTGAGCTAATAATTTGATGTGACGCGATGGCCAATTTATCGTCGCCCAAGACGTCGTATATCGGTTATAGATTACGTTCCGTCAATATTTTATCTGGACGACCTAAATGGAACCGTAGAGGCTTAGGCGAATAACGACGAGAGGGCTGTTAGGCGAGCACAAATTGGCCAGTTTCCGATAAATATCGACGCGGGCTCGTAAAGCTACGAGAGCTTAAAGCGAGATTAATCGTTCCCGTCTCTCTCTCTCTCTCTCTCTCTCTCGGTCTTGGTCGTCGTGGCGAATATGCCTCGTCGATCTAACTGGCTGTAATCTTACTCTCTTAGCCTCTTGCGAAATTATCTACCTACCTATCTAACGCCGATGGTGTAATTAAATCGTTACGGCAGCTAACTCGCCGCGAGCTTTCGGTCCTCGAATGCTTAAAACGAAAGGCCCGCCTTTGAAGGCACTTTGATGGCAATTCCGCCGAATTTGAGCGGCGCTCAAGTTCTAGCCGAGCCATCGTCGTGATTCGATTACACGATATTAATTGCGAGCCTTAAGCGAGCGTATTCGAGCATCCTTTAGCCGACAATTAATGAGACTCGTCTACGGTACTCTTTGACTGAAAATGTTAACTCGCTCACTTTACGCGTCCAGATGAAGTTGCACGACGCCGTAAAATACGAGGTGATTCCAAGTTATGGCCTTATCTTCAAATTCTCTTATCTATGGGGAAATTAATTTTGAAAATATTTCTTTTTTAATAATTAAAAGAAAGTTATTTATTCAAAATTCGAAAATAAACAAAAAAAATTATTGCTCCATTTTTGGCGCTATCGCAATTATATTTTCCATTTCTAATCTCGTGATAAGAAATCCATTTCACGAATCGCCGTAAAACGCGAGGCGATCCCAAGTTATCTTCGAATTATATCTTATTTACCGAGTTTCATTTATTTTGGAATTAATTCTGAGAATATTTCTTCTTTAATAAAATACAAAAATATATTTTTATAATTACAATTATATTACATATTTTTTTTATTTTAATAAAATAAAAATATATAATTATCTATTCTTCTAAAACTCGAAAACGAAAAGGACCATTGCTCTATCGCGACTATTTTTTTTTTTTTTTTTCCATTCTAATCTCGCGATAAGCAATCCATTTCATAAATCGCCATAAAACACGAGGCAAAGCCGTTATCTTCAAATTCTCTTATCCACCGAGTTTAATCGGTTTGATTAATTTTCGAAATCATTTTTTTTTTTTTTTTTAATAAAACAAAAAAAAATATAATGATCCGTCTAAAACATGGAAAAGTTTTGAAACAAAAAACAAGAGATCGCTTTATCTTCGCAAGACTATTTTCCCTCTCCTTCCTCGCGAATAGAAGATCCATTTCATGAATCACCCTGCGTCGGCGAATCGGAAAGCATTGACTGGCCACATTCCAGGTCGCTCGTCTGGATCGTCATATCAACTCCCCCAAGCCGTCGCAATCCAGCCCCAAGTCCCCTGATGCTCTCGGGCTTAAATGGCGGATAGGATGGTGGATGCGCAACCTATGTATCATAATTCTGACGGTCCTGGGTTAGTTAGCAGTTTGTTTGCACCCAAATATCCGGCCAGCCGGATGCCGTATTTGCCGGATGCGGTGAAACGCACCGGTGCGCCAAATAGTTTGGATGCGCTGAGGTCTTTTTTTTTTCTCTTCCAGAGTTTCGACGACGAGGAATTCCTTCCCTCCCCCCCCCGCCCCCGCCCCCCGCTCCCCGTGCCCGTTTCCAATGATTTGCAACGCGCGAGAAAATTACATATCGGAGATCTTGAGATAAATTATTAAAAGGCGTTAATAAAGCTGGAACCTCGAAATTTGAATTTTGCCGAGTGCCATTTCCTGTCAAGGTTTCGGTTATAGAAAATAGACCATTGGTTGACGCAATTCCATCGTTGAAAATAGACACAGAGATCATTTTCGCGCATCTAAATTTAAATTTAACGATATTACCACGCATCGCGAGATTTTATCGCCGAATATGTATGTGTATATGCGCGTGTGTTTGTATGCGCATTAACTATATTAGTCGCCTTTCAGTTTTGCATCACTTGCTCGTGGTATGATAACATCGAGAAAAAAAAGAGATCCAATAAACTGAATAAAAAAAAAATGCATTAATGTATCAAAAAAAATTTTTTATTTAAAAAATTATTTATTTAAAAGAATTATTTATTTAGATATACTTGCAAAGGAATTAGTTATTACAATCAATTACAACAAATATATTTGAATTAATAAGATATATTTTGTTTGCAAATAAGAAAATTACATATTAAAATTTTATTTTTATTATATTACATAAATTTCTTTCTCTACAAAAATATTTATTTAATTTTTGACTGCTTATTTCACAAAAACACAAGTTTTCTTTATTTTAATAATTCTTTATTTAAATAATTTTTTATCTTTTAATAAATATTTTTTTCATAAGAAAATTTTTAATCTATTTCAAAAATTATAGTTTTTATTTTATTCAAATAATAATGTATTTAATATAAAACATTTTTGAAAACAAAGTACGTATTTATTCAAGTAAAAAAAATCAGGATTAACAAAACATTTATCTGATTTAAAAAAAAAAAAATTTATTTTTATTAATTGACTGTATTATTTGCCTTTCAATTTTGCGACACTTACTCATGACATGACATCAAGTATGGCATATATTAAAAAGAAAAAAGATCCAATAGTTTAAATAGAAATATTGATTGTTCAACTTGACGTTAATCGATCTCGATCGACGAATGAATGTTAAGTACGCCACGTACTATTTTTATCACATGCACACTCATACATTTTCAATTAAAAGAACGACTTGTTTGATTTTTCGTGCATCAATGCTGATTGAATTATCCATCCCGGGGCACCATCTCCATTTCCTCTCTCGCCGTTCCGACCCAATGACCTGTGACCTTTCACCATCCACCATCCACCATTCGTCGGCTTCTTTCATTCCAGTCCTCGATGTCTACACACTTCCATGCACTTCGATACCGCGCTCTACAGCGTACTTCAAAATGCGCCCGGTAAACTAATTTAATTAATTAAATTATTTAATTAACGGATAGCATCCGTGGATAAAATAATAAAAATAATAATGATTTGATAAAATAAAATAAATATAAATTCATAAATATATAATTATATTATTAAATATTATTTAATTATAACATTATTAAATATTATTCAATTATAATATTATTTTATTTAATTTTATTAAATATTATATCACTTATCATTTAATAAGATATTTTAATATAAAAATATGTGAGTGATAATAGTTTTATATCGTATAACTCTTACCAAGAACAATCGGTAAATTTTAGTATTTGAAATTTCAATTCAATATGATATTTAACATTTAATAATTATACGAAGATTGATTAAAATGAAGATTTGATATTGCAAAGGAGATCTCGAAAGAATGACTCTATGATGATTCTAGAAAGGATTTAAAAATAGTCGCGTGACAAATGGATGCTTTTTATCACCTCTTCTCGGGGCGAGATGGGAAAACACTGTGCCGAAAAGTGTTTTCGCATTAAATATGAACACGGGGAGGAGGGGGGGGGAGGGGAGTGAGGGGAATGAAATGGCGGTACAATAAACGGTGGGGTAGTATTTCATGGTAATGCGGGCCAGTCGTAATTCATGGCGATGTGCCGAGAGCCGCGGTAATGCGAAGCGATATTAAAATGATTTTCACATTTTTCGTATGATTCATTATATTCTCTACATTAAGGGTATTAATCATCGAAAAAAAAGACGGGGTTGTCCTCTAAAATTTTTATCTATCTATTTCGAGAGATGAAACTATAATGCACATATGCCAATATATATATATGTATATAAATTAATTATGTATCGTAATTCTTTAATATACATATATTTATACGAATAATTTATATTCAACGTATATGCAATTTGAATTGCAGATGAAGAATCCGGTGTCTACACAGGGAAACCTCTACCTACCTACAGACCAGCTTCACAGTTGGTGCCTCTGGGAGGTACGGCGAGGCTCTTCTGCGAGGCTTATCTGGGCAAGGTTGATCTACCCGACGCCAAGAAGTCCGTCATTTGGTCGAAAAGCGACAGCAACATGACACTACCCAGCCATGGTAGGATAGCGCAGAACAGGGTGTCCCGGTAAGTCGAAAACAATTAACTGCGCGGCGTTGAAGTAATTTAAAAAGTATTAAAAAAAAAATTGAAGTACGCTAAAGTTGGAGAAAGAAAAAGAATGAAAAATTTGATTATAAACAAGCTGTTAAGAATTAAAACTTTGAAGATTTTGAATCGAGAGCGGATTTGAGGCTCGAAAATGTCAAACGCGCTCGGATCAGCTGATTGTCAAATTCGACTAAGCATCGCCTAAATACTTTAGCTCTATCGGATGCAGCCCAAGACGTACAACTATTTTATCTCTCTCTTTCTCTTTCTCTCTCCCGTTTTATCTCTCTCGTAACTCAATTTTCCCGGCGATACACCGTCATGGCGCATCGCCACGGTAAACACAAGCGAAATCATATACGGCACAGCTCGACAACATACATCAGGGCATTACCGGGGCGAAATTACTACTTTGGCCTGGGATATACAACGCGTATGAACGATTCGTGCCGTCGTAATTTTATTCTACTCTGAATAATTGGATCCTGAGGGCTCGTAGATTCTCTGAGGCGTCGTCCTCGTCGTCGATTCGATCCTTGTGTCTTGAATCTTGAAAATTTCTTGCGAGGATTGTCAAGAACGAAAGACTCACGCAAGAAAACTTCTGCTAATCCGGCAATCTTCATTTTACGCTTTACCAATTTCGATTTTGTTTTACATTATATGTGTATATATATATATATTTTTTTCTCTTTTTTTTTTGATGATATTTTGAAGAGGGAGACTAAAAGATAGAAATTTAATATTTAATATTTAATATTTAATATTTAATAAAATATATTAAGCGTTACACAAATAAGTACAATTAGTCTCTTTAAATCGGAAATAAAAATTCAAGAATTGAGTCATGCAGATATCCATGTAACGACTCTTATAATCCGCAAGGCAACGGGAATTCGCTGTCCGTTATTAACGTCGCGCAAGAATGTGTGTGTATGTATATGTGTGTGTGTGTGTGGAGTTTGGTGTAATGGACTCCCCGAAGAGTACCGCGTTCGCGAAACGAGCGCATTCGTCTCTCAAGGCGAGAGAGAGACTATCCCGAATTCCCGGAGCGCGAACGAGCCCCCGCGTCTCTTAATTAGTGGTCGGGATTCGCCGCCCTGTATACATCTCTCGCTTGCGCGAGAGGGCCGAACGTCGTTGTTTCGTGTAAAGTAGACTTTACATCAGCGGCGAGCGCCGGTGGTTTACATCGGGCAACGGGGAAATTGAGTTAACCCGCAAGGTTACTCTGAAGGGAGAGTCGGGACAGGGCAAAGGGAGAGCGAGATACGAAGTAAGATTTACTTTAACAATAACCGCCTCTCTCTCTCTCTCTCTCTCTCGCTCTCTCTCGGGCGCACACAACGTCCTTTATAGAAAGTAAGATGAATAAAGAAAAATATGTAAAAAAAAAAACTGAAATTCCGAGTTGTGTCGAAAATAAAGTATAATAAATGATGTAGAAAAATTGACGAAATATTTTAAGCCAGATAATAATAATAATAATAATAATAAATGAAATTGGATATTAGCAATACAGTCTCTGCGTATAATAAATTTTAACATTTACGTAAACAGAGATAAAAAGGTATATGGCGATTTAAAATCGAATTTAATTCCTTTTTCAGAGAGATATGAGTTGATATGAGAGAAACGAAAGGGGATGTAATTTTCAGGAAATGTAACGATTTTATCCATAAAGAAATAAAAGATAAATATTAAAAGCGTATGGAAAATTACGAACAAAATAAAGGATTAAAAATTTGTTCCTCCATGATTTTTCATTTACTTTATTTTCCATTACTTATTCCCGCTCGTTTTTTTTTCACCTCTCGATTTTATACGATGTTTTAGATGGAATAAATTGAATGAAAACATCATGGTCTATTTATAGAATTTACAAAATATTGCTTCAATGAAATCAAGCGACACATTTTGAGATTAATTTTAGTGTCGCTTAAGAGCGAGTCGAAATAGTCGCGTTCTTGACAGAATTGATGACGCTCATTGTCTCGAGGTAAGGCTTCGTATTAGCTTGCAAAGGTGAAAACGAAAGAGAGAGAGAGAGAGAGAGAGAGAGAGAGAGAACTTGACGGGGAGAACGACAAGAGCCCGCGAATTCCGGGATTCGCGCGCACAAGAGCTCGGATTATTAAATTTAATTAACAACTGCGTGTCGAGAAGCGGCAGTCATGTCGACGACGCAGTTATTAAAACAAAGCTGCGCTTTAGGAATGCAATAAGAATGACGGCCGAATATTAGCTCCTTTCGGTGGTTTTCCGGTGGTTTTTTTTTTTTTTTTTTTTTTTTTTTTTTTTTTTTTTTTTTTTTTTTGTACCTGCAAACATTAAGGACCTCGAGAAATTTAAAAAAGAAATTGTTTCTTTGATAATTTTGCTTTTACACTGTAGCCAGTAATCCAAGTTGTGCGAATTGTATGTTGAAAATATGTTAAACATTGTTTTCTTAACGAAAGATATTGAGTTTTTTTTTTCAATACGTTTGTAAATCTAACTCTTGAAACTGTGGCTTTGTTTCCTTTGTATGAATGATGAAAAGCACGTTAGAAAACGCGTATAATAAAAAAAAACTTATTTTAGGAAATTGCATTAAAGATCTTTCAAATGATCTCTTTATCAGGAATTTTGAACAAAAATACCTGGGTCAAGAAATTTTCACGAAATATTTTTACAAGATTTAAATAAACTTCTCTAAATATCAAGAACAAGAAACTCTGATGAGCAAAAAAGTGAAAGAAGTTTATTATTTTTAAATAGAGATGAAATCTTCTACAAGAAAGTGTACAATCTTTATTTTTTTTTTTTTTTTTTGCGTAATTTTGCATATTTTTTTTTCGTTAAAAAGACATTTTTCTATCAGAAGAATGCAATTTAATAGAAGAAGATTTTAATATAGTCACAATAATATGTGACAATAATAATATCATTAATAATAATAATAATAGAAAATTCAAATAATTCGCTGTCAATGTCCTATTATCAGTCACGCGGTCATCGCGAGTGTTGTTCCATCAAAAGGATCATTAAGCGCGATTCGCGCGATGATTCCAGATTCCGCCTGCGTAATCGCGATCTCCCTATCGCGTTTCTCACGATAGCGAGCGGGACGGGGCGGGGTGGGGGGGGGGGGAAGGGCGAGGTATACGTCTCGCGGGGAAATTTCGCGAAATTGTCCCGCAAACCAGCCCCTCCAATTAGTGGCCACGTCCGGTGTCCTAGACCATCTCCCTTCTCGCTCGCCCCCCTCCCCACCCCTCTTCCACCCCTACAAGCCCGTGCGTGCCGGGGAGAGGCGCGCATAGCGCAGGCAGGTAGATATAACGTACGGCGGCGGGACGGCCGAAGGCAGCATTGTGACGTTTGTGACAGCCGAATGGAGCCGGCGCGCGCGCGTGTTGCATGCATGTTGCATGACCGCGCCATATGGAGACAATGTAGCATGATTAAACAGTCACGCGACGCAAACTGCAACCGCGTGTGCATTCGGCGGGGCACGCAGTAACCGAAACGAGTCGCCACGGCCTGTTTGCGAAACGCAACCGACAAGCCATGCGTCTTTAAACGGGAAAACGAGGGCCATTCCTCGTGCGAGCTGTCATTTTTAACGTATGCGCAATGGAGAAATATTGTGAATTAAAAATTTTTTTAATAAAACAAAGAGCTTTTCCGAAAAAGAAGAGAGAGAGAGAGAGAGAGAGAGAGAGAGAGAGGGAGAGATATAATAATATAAAAATATTAAAGATATAAGGGAAATAGAAAAATTTAAATTGTTACTTAATAAGCGGATGATTTTATTAGCTCTCTTTCAGATCGAAATGTTTAGAAATTAATTTGACGGGATTACAGATAATCCGAGATGGACTTGGTTATTTTATTAATTGATTCACTTTCTTGAATCATTTGAAATCAAGGAAATTAAAATAAAACGGAGACCATTTAAAAAAAAGAAGAGAGAAAGAGATAATGATATAAAAATATTTAAAATATAAGGGAAATAGAGAAGACCGTTTTTCTATAGGCGGATAATTTTATTTAACTCTCTTTCGGATCGAAATATTTAATTTTACATGATTATAGATAATCAAAAATGCACTTGGCAGTTTTATTAATTTGTCTACCTTCTTGAATTATTTGAAATCAAAGAAATTAGAATAAAACAAAGAGCATTCACATAGAGAAAGAGAGAGAGAGAGATATATATAATAATATAAAAATATTAAAAATTTAAGGGAAATAGAGAATTTAAATCGTTATTCGAACGATTTTATTTAATTCTCTTTCGGATCGAAATGTTTAAGAAATTAATTTTACGCGATTAAAGAGATGGACTTGGCTGTCTTATTAAATCGTCCATCTTCTTGAATCATTTGAAATGAAGGAAAATTCTCGCGCGAGAGCAAGCTGATTGCTAATTTGTCGTCATCTTCGATTTAATAGCCTCGCCAGTTGACGAGGCGAGGAAAGGCGTATTTACATTTTCTTCTTGCGCGATTAATACGGCGGATATGACGTCGCAAGTTCGATCCGCGCGCAAAAAGAGGATTATTCCGCCCGAGATAATGAATCGCCGTTTCTTCGGCTGATGAAATCGTTTCGGAGATTAAAGTCTTCTCTTCCGGATTAAAAGCGGCTTGAAATAACAGCTTGTTTCGCATAAAACGATGAATTTTAAATACTCGAGAATTTCTGCGAATTATAAATGTCCACAAAGTAGACACATAACTCTTGCCTATTTTTTTTACAACATAAATTTTTTTTCTTCCCCGAGAGAAAGGAAATTCATTATTATTTATTATAATTTTCCTGTACACGGTTAGAGTGAGAAATTAATTGTGAGGTTTAAAAACTTTAAAAAATTGCAGGATATAAAAATTCTAAGAGATATGAAGATATATTCTAAAGTTCAGTGAGAAAGAGATAGATAGATAGAGAAAGAGAGAGAGAGAGAGACTTGAACACCTTATTTATTTGGTTTAAAAGAAAGGAATTAATTGTCCACGAATTTTATTAATAAAAATATGTATTGTGACAGTTTGATATTTAAAGATCTAACAAGGATAAATTAAAATTAAATTTTGCAAAAAAATTTCATACGAAATCTAGATATATTACAAATATTCATGAAATGATTGAGAAACTTATTAATTATTAATTATTAATTATTAAAAATAATCCAGAGCTCGACGATGCCAAAAGATTTTAATATATCCAAAAATTCTACAAAAATATAAGAATAAAATATGTAATATAAATATATTGATAAAATATAATAATAAGATATTCGAGTGTTTGAAGGATTCATATATCCAGTGAACGTTTCGCAATCGGAAAGTTTTTCTCGCGCGAGCATGTCGGGGAAGAAGAAATTTGACGAGCAAATGACGCGCATGTTGAAAGAGGCCTCCAGCTTCCTTAGAGCCGAGGGCAACGTATGTAGGAGGAGAGGGGGCAGGGGGGACCGGGTGTTGCGCAAAAGGACGAAGGAAAGTAAATCGCCGAGTTCCCGTCGTTTCAATTGACATCCCGCCGACCAGTCGCCGTTCCGCGAAAGCGTTTTCGCTCCGGGCCCCATCGGGCCCCGCCGACGACGGATGCCCCCCTCGGTCGCGCCACGCCCCTCGGGCCCAAGTCGATTAGCCTTCTTTTTTGCGGAATCCCACCACGCGGCCAGGATTATACGCGTAATAACGGCGGGACAAACCCGCGGCCAGATGAAGTTTCGATCGAGAAAAGGATGGGAATAGCGAGAAGGGGGGGGGGGGAGAGAGAGAGAGAGAGAGAGAGAGAGAGAGAAACGGCAAAACGGATTATTTCGCGTCGCGGAAGGGAGGACGGACATGAGCTCTCGCGATTCTTCCCATCGGGGGGGGGGGGGGTGAGAGGGGGGGGGGGCATTGGGTCCTGGGATTGCGGTGGTGAGATCGTCTTCGTACCTCTCTATCGTGATTCTCTCGATTTCTTGCATCGTATTTCCAAGACCTTAGACCGTCGAATTTTTAGATTTAAAGAGAACGTCGGATATTGAAAATTACGAATATATCGCGGATCACAAAGAAAATTCAATGACGTCACCACTTTATTTATCTATTTTTCATATTCTTCTCGAATAAAAACGCATCCGTAATAACACAAGCATTATATACGTTCTCTCCAATTCGTCTCTAACATTCCCCACGAGCGGTCCGTTCCCTGCAAAATGACCGGGTGACGGGGACGACGACGACGGCGATGAAGGGGACGTAGCCTCGTGCGGGGCAAGAAACTCGCGGGTATATCTTCTCCTCGGTTTCTGCGGTCTCTCCTCTCGAGCTCCGTCATTACTCTAATGATACCCTCGCGCTCTCTCTCTCTCTCTCTCTCTCTCTTTCTTTTCCCTTTGATCGTTCCTTTTTCGTGGATCGTCGGATGGCGCGTCGCCATTTTTAAGTGGCCCTTCGCGATGAGATGAGGGTGAAACTGTGTTAGGTTCCCTTACCAGCATCAAGGGTTACTGGATAATGGCAATCGGGATGTTTGCGGAACGGCTCGGCTTTCGCAAAGAGAGAGAGAGAGAGAGAGAGAGAGAGAGAGAGAGAGAGAGAAAGAGAGAGAGAGAGAGAGAAATTCGTTAAGATAATGCTGTGTGATTCTTTCGGCACAATCGGCGATCTCTTGATTAAATAAGATTTTACTCACACAGGATGTAAGATTATGATTACGACTCGAAATGCATACAACATTAATAAAAAAATAAAAATATAAATTAATAAAAGTAAATTTTTAATACGAGTATAATAATAACAGATTCTTACATAACTAGAACAATACAAGACGCGCGCTATTTATTTGAAAGGCCGCGTTTGACAGTTCAAATATTAAATATTTGCACGCGGAAAAGAGGCAACAATATTGACTTAATATTTTATATATTTTCTTTTTACGAGTCGAATCAAAATGATATAAAAATTATATAATAAAATACATAATTTTTAGAAATCATTCTTTTAGAATATAGAATTAAGTAAATGAAAATAATGGGTATAATTTTTAATATTACCCAATTATTTTGATATTTAAAAAGAGAGAAAGAAAGAGAGAGAGAGAACTTTTTCTTCTCATACCTCAAGAAAAATTCAGAATCTCTTAAGAGAGAGATAGATATCTCTACGAGATAATCTTACGACACCTTTTGACACTTCTTCGCGAAATCATGGCGAACGAATCCAAATGGTTTTCCAAGTCACTTCGCTTCTATTACGCAATCCTTCAACGGTGAGAAGAAAACTGCTGACGCATTTCCGACCCTGTTCTTCGCAGTCGCAAAGAGCGAGAGAGGAAGAAAAAGGAGGGAGACAGGACGATGGAGAGAGGCCTGAGAAGTCAGTGTGAAAAGTCCGAGAAATGTTGTCTGGCGTGACATCGATCTTTTGAAAGGTCCACGAGGCAGTCATATGTGTTCGCTTCACATAATGAAACCTTACGAGCGTAAATGTCGTCGGCATTTGTTAGATGTGGCGTTTGAAAAATATTCCGAATCGTCGCGGGAGGACAAAAGATATACCGGGTAGATATACAGATCTCTCGGAGGATCGCTCGTCGAAAATTTGCAGTTGAATTTTTTCAAAACAAACCCAACAATATAGTCTCTTCAATTTTAAATGACTGATTCTTGAATTAAAATTTAATCTTCTGTTGAGAATTTAATAAATTAAAATAATAGCAAAATGGAATTTATTATTAACTATTTGAGAAATTGAAATATAATTTAAAATAATAAAGAATCTTTTCTGTGTAAGAATATATATTTTCGTGCAATTATTAATAAAACTCTTATCCTTTTATAAATCAAAATTTTTTAAGTTTTTTAAATTTTAGAAAAAAGAAAAGTGACTTTTGAGGCACTCTGTATATAGATCGAGTTGCTCGCTATTTTAAGCTCGCTGGAAAAGGGTTGAAAAATTCGAGCAACCTCGTGCACGGGAAAATTTTAGCGGAAAAACTAGGAAAATCTGGACGTTCCCATTGAGGCAGGCAGTTTGCTTTTGTTCGGAACAGCTTTTTGTTTTTACACGTGGCAAATGGTGTGACGTGTTTCGGAGTTATGTGCGATTCTGCGGTGAGGCTATAACAGAACGCATATTGTGTTCGACGAAATTGTTATTGTTGAATTGAACAAAAATACTTTGTGTGTGCCCGCTCATTTGGCAAGTATTATATTAATGCAATTAAAATATAATCGATGAAGGTAACATGGCGATAAATTTTGAAATGCTTCATATTTCTTGCATAAAACATTGTGTATTTTTTTAGCTGTCAACTTTTAGTTTCGCATTCACAGAATATAAAAGTTGGATAAAAGCTTTTTATTTAACTGTCAGTTACTACAATAATTTGATGCTTGAAACTTCCATTAAAAATAAATTTATTTTTACGATTGTAGTCTTCGCTTTTTTTATTCTCATCGGACAAATTTTCGCTTTTAAGCTTTACTCGGTAAAATAACTTAGAATTTTTTTTAATTTGTTAGAATTCTTTTCAATTAATTAAGAAATTTAATTTTAATTATTGTATAGGATTTTATGTCACTTATCTTCGCTTTTATAATATTTTAAGGCTTTTACATAATATTTTAATAAAATAATGCAATTAAATTTCTAATTAAAAATAACCCTATATTTTATGAAAGAATTTATCAGTAATGTTTTGTGAAATTTCAAATCTTATCATTTTAATTTATTGTCTGATATTATAAATATCAGAATTAAAAGTCTTTTTGTTCATCGCAACATTACACTCTCTTTAATTCCCATAGTTTTAAATAAATTGACATTTACCAGAAAATTATCTCTTGCGTGTATCGTTTACAAATCGAACGATAAGCTCGATTAACGTAAATTGATATTAACGTATTTCGAATTCATGAATCAGCGAAATGTATGCGTAACACATCACGGTAACGAGATAATACATTTTCAAGAGAGAGGAAATGCATTATCTTCGATTTCATATTTTCAAGTAAATAGGAACAGTCATGGGGGGAAAGGGCGGAGGGGGGGAGGGGCGGGTGGTCCCTTCCGCGTCGCGTCGGCAAATACGATAAGCCCGATCCGCATAAATTGATATTAATCGCATCGTGGGTTAACGGCCAATGACCCAGCATCGAGATATCTATGGTATTTCGATAACAAGATGCAAGGCACCATCGGGGATTCCACTCGTCGAGACATTGTTAATCCCACGCTGTTATTTAATTCATCGAGTCGACTGCCGTCACCGCGGAAATTTACGCGTCTTGTGAAGTCTTAATTTTAATTTTAATTAATAAAAAAATAAAAATTTAAATCAATAAAAAAATCTGTTAAAATTTACCGTAATTAATTAATTAAATTTTTAATTAAAAATAATGCTATATTTTGTCAAGGAATATTTATCTCTAATCTCTTGCAAAATTTCTAATCTTGTCATATTGATTTATCGCGTCACTAATATTGTATACATATATCAGAATTAAATTCTCTTGTTCACTTATAATTTCTAATTACAAAGTATAGTTACAATTAAAAAAAAAATGCAGGCGCGAGAAATCTCGCATCTGCATGAGAATTTTTCATCAGCTCTCCTCGAAATTATCTCGTCGTCAGTTTTGAGATGCTAAGTAAATTTATGGAAAAGAATACGGACGGAGAACAAAAACGTTTACTTGAATATTTTTAAGTATGTATTACGCGATAACACAACGTTTATCGTGTCTCAAGCTTATCAGCAATTATCACACAATATGACAATACATATCGAGTTTTCAAAGCTTGATATTTACATATTTTCTTAAGTTTATTTTTACCACAATTCTGTCCTGTGAATGACGTGGACCAGGACTCCGAATAGAAAACCGATAAGTATTTTTTTGTCAGATTTTCATCGAGGAAGAGGGGGGGGGGAGGAGGGGAATGCCAGTGTGCGTTGGAGCGACGAAATCGCGTTTCATGGCTGGACGGCTGGCCTTTTCGCGGCTCGGCAAGCAACAGCTCTGCAATGCTGTTCTCTCGTCGATAACGATAAACCTCTCCTGGAAACCTGTCCTAGGAAAAATTGCGGAACCCCCGCGTTATTCCTGCAGAATAAATCGAGAGTGATCGAGAGAGAGAGAGAGAGAAAGTTGACAGTCCGAATCGATCGCTTAAAATAAAAATTTTGGATAATGAAATGTTGAATGTTTTTTTTTTTTTTTTTTTTTTTTTTTTTTTTTTCATTTTCACCCCCCTTTTTCACTCAAAACTCCCACGGAAAAAAAAAACTTCCC
>JBCAUJ010000039.1:80402-171123 GCA_038406275.1 Cataglyphis albicans
GCCTGCATTTTTTTTTTAATTGTAACTATACTTTGTAATTAGAAATTATAAGTGAACAAGAGAATTTAATTCTGATACGTGTATACAATATTAATGACTCGATAAATCAATATGACAAGATTAGAAATTTTGCGAGAGATTAGAGATAAATATTCCTTGACAAAATATAGCATTATTTTGAATTAAAAATTTAATTAATTAATTACGGTAAATTTTAACAGATTTTTTTATTGATTAAATTTTTATTTTTCTATTAATTAAAATTAAAATTAAAATTAAATTATTTTATTAACTGAAAATTAAATAAAAAGTTTTATCTAATTTTTATATTTTTTATCGGAATGTCAAATCAGATTTAATGGTTAAAAAATATACGTTATATGCAAAATAAAAACATCTCAAAATTTACTGTTATATCATCAGTAATAGTGCAAATTTAATATCGTTTCTATAGCCACGATATTTATATGATTCCAAGAGAGAGAAAGAGAGAGAATAATTAATTCAATTAAATTTTGTGCGTTTAGTTTTCTAATTCTTATATTATTTTGAATAATAAGATAACATTGCAGAGTATCGTATAATATTAAGAAAATAATTAGATATATAAAACGAGAAAAAAAATGAAAGAGACTTTTTGATTATGCGAATTAAGATGATAAAAAATACTTAAAATTCTGAAGCTACTCTTTTTCAAGTTATTATATTTTTCTATCAAATAGTTTTCTCTTACATCCTCCTTCTGTGCGGTATAATTTTAAGTTTCATAAGAGAGAAGATAATTATTTGCTTTTCATCTCGCGCACCGTGCAGCGTCAACAATCATACATCTTCGCGCTGTTACTCTCGTCAAAGTCCTCGCGTGAGAGATTCCTTCGAGGTACGCCATACGTCTTGTTAAGACGTAGCCCTGTACAAATTTCGATCATAAAGCTCGCTCGCTCGCTCGCTCGCTCACTAACCCGGTATATCGGTTATTGTTAGGAGTCGCACGTAATATCGATAACTCATCACCGACCGATCGGGTTGAGAAGCCCTCGTTGGTAATATGCACTCCACCCGGAGAAATGATTAATGGCGCGAGTTTATGGGCCTCGCGCCCGGGATATCGCTGTATGGCAGATACGCAGCCCCTAGAAATTTGTAGCTCCTCTCTGCCGAACTTGTCCTGTCTACTTCATCATGCGCGCAAACCATCACGATGATCCTTATTTATCGAGGGGAAAGGTCTCGATTGGGTCGCTCCATGACGAGCGTGATTCGATCGGGAATCGATTGGAATGAATTTTTAATTGATATCCGATGACGCGAGAGAAGAAAAGGAATATAAATATGAATTCGGATTAAATATATGACAAGCGTATTTTTGAATTTCAACTTAAATGGAATCTCTGTCTAAATCAATTTTCCAAGTATTATATAATAATTGATACGATGAATGATAATTTTATCTGAAACATTTTTCTTCAAAATGCATTCATCAAGAGATATTTCAGATCGTCGTTTAAAATGGAACACCCTGTATATTATTCATGCATTATTTTTTTATCAATTTTGCTTTTATTGCATCTTTTTTTAGCAATTATTTTAGAATCACCAGGAATTGATTTGATAACAATATTCGTCTGTAATTTTTTTTTTTTTTTTTTTTTTCTTTAAAAAAAAAAGGATCAATTAATGTAATGCAAAATAATTTTGATTGTATTTTTTGATGGTGATGAGCATTAAAGAACTCAATCCTGTTGGCCGGTGATAAGTTATTCTATTATTTTTCCGCGACATTTAATGCGGCACGGGATTGATGCGCTAAACTGGCCGTAATCCTGCAGGAAAGGCATGAATAATAATACAACGGCAGAATTAATGCTGGCGAAACGTGACGCGCGGTGATGTCCGTAATCATCAGTTGATTGGCCATCGTCATTTGATAACGAGTATAATTTCCCAGGAACAATTATCAGCGCGCGCGAGGATTACATTAATCCCTTCAAGGTTGGATATTGTTAATTCGAAAAGACTGGATCGATCTAATTTCGAGGCGACATTATAAATTATACGAGGAATTTTAATAACAAGATATCGTAACGGGAAATCTAGGAAGCTGTAGAATTTTGATTTATAAAAATCTAATGCTAATCTTATCGTGTTTGTATTCGAATTATTGCATGATAAATAATATCAATATATATAGAGATTTTTTTTATTAAATATAAGATAATAATATAATAGAATTTAATATTTTATAATAGAATTATATTAAATAATAATATTAATTATATTTTATAATAGAAATTAATTTTTTTTTTAAATTCTCTACAATATTATATTATATTCGTTCTCTCTCTCTATATATATTTTTATATCATTTATATTCTACTATCAGTATATATATATATCATTATATTATAATATTAATGTACGATATATTTATTATTATACACATTACACCGACTGACACTTAATATTTCGCGCACGTTTACAAGAATGCGTTGATCGTAATTGCGAACGGTTCGCGCAGACGAGTCGGGAGGAGGGGAGGGGGGAGGGGGGAGGAGGAGGGGGAAGGGGCAGTATTATAATCCGCATTCTCCGAGTTTGCATTCGAGTGCAATCTGCGTTAATAGAGTCGCGCGTCGCGCGCCACCGAGGACCACCGAGTAATTCATCTCTATCTGTAGTGTATCTCCAGGCAAGACGAGATTTATGGGGGTGCGAATGCGACCGTCGATATTCCGTATCTGCTCGCAGCAGCCGGTAGCTCGACGGTCTATCGCCGACAGACCGTCGTCCTTCCCTTGAGCCTTGAGAAAGTAGTGAGGAGGAGAAGGAGGGGAGGGGGGGGGCGGAAGGGGGGGAGGGAGGGAGAGAATGCAACCGCGACGTCTTTTTAGGATAGAGATTGATGGAATAAGTTTATTTATTCCGGAATCGCCCACGATAGAGAAAAAGAGAGAGAGAGAGAGAGAGAGAGAGAGAGAAAGAGAAAGAGAAAGAGAGAGAGACCGTTAGCGGGATGGAACGGCGTTCGGAAGCGTATAAAGAGAGTGGATGGATATAAAACGGGTGGAGATTATTGCGAAAAAATGAGGAGAGCTTATTTTTCCCAGCGAGCTTATTTTTCCACTATGAAAATGTAGATTACGCGTTATAAAGCGCCACGGATACGCTTCGGAACGCGTAATCTTTATTTTTCTTTTTTTTTTTTTAATTTTTTTCCTTTAAATATGTTGGATTTAAGATACGGTTGTGGAAGATAAGCTTCTTTGAGTTAGAAAACTTTCTGGAATTTTGATAAATAATAAGATAATAAAAATAACAATGACAATAAAAATATAAGAGGCAACGATAAAAAAAAAAAAAAAAATGTCAACAGAGATCGCGTATGCGATTATTATTCTTGACGACGTCCGTAGTAATAAAGATATATTTTTACGATTTTATTCTCTCGACCGTCTCGTACTCTTTCAGATTTCTATCCGATTTCGCTTTTATGTCAACATAGTGCTATTGATTTTATCTTTGCACGATAAAACGTTGGGTTGCGCGCTCATGTGATCCCTAGAGGATTTAATTAATCAAGATGTCGAGAAGATCAGCCTCGTGAACTGAAAGAGGTGGATGCGTCCACGTGATCATTGGCGTTTAATTAAAACTCTGCCAACGTGTATCGAACTTGACAATGGGCTTAATGACAATGCCGATTCTTTGTGATATAAAAAGGGGAAAAGCAGGATAAGCGAAATAAAGCACTCGCTCGACAACTCAAGTAACGATATAATCGACATAGATTAGAACCGGAGATTAACAATCATTATTCAATACACATATAAACTATTATTTAATATATATTATTATTTTTTAATTATATATTATTATTTTAATTTTAATTTTAATTTTAATTTTAATATTATATATATAATTTTAATTATATATTATTATTTAATATATATTAATATATATATATATATATATATATATATATATTTGTCATTATAAAAAAATAATATATATTTTTATTTTATACATAGTTATTAAAAAGTTCCAGAATAATATAAATATTTCCACTAATAGATAATAATATAATTATAGATAATAATAATATAATAATATTATATCAATAATATAATAGTATAATTATATCCACTAATATAAATATTTAAATTTTAAATATATTATTAATTAAAAAAAAAAAAAAATTATGTAGTAAAGTGAAATAAAAATAGAGAGATTTGTTTTTAAATTTTATTAAATGACGAAAATTATTTATTCATTTAATTTCTGACGTAAATCTCGAATCTGCTCTTTTCTCTATGTTTCTCGATACTATTTTTACATTCGTGCAAATTCCTTATTCATTTCCTATTGTTGCTACACCCATTTTCCTCCCCCAATTCTCCCCCCCGTCCTCTCGGTTCGTAGATTACGCTCGTTGAACGAAACTATTTTTCTCTTCAATAGGACGAGATTATCGATTGCTCGCAGCGAAAATGCCATGTAATCCGCCCTCCGGGATGGAAGGGGGAGAAAAAAGCTCGCGAACAGCGCGAGATTCGACACATTAATGATCGTACAAGAGTAGGGTCAAAAAAGGCGAGTGTCGAATGGAACAAAATGTGAGCGAGCGAGGAGAAAAACGCGAGAAGAATTAATGCTGTGTTTCAATATTTTTGGGAAAGAATGACACAATGGAAATAACGATTTCCGAACGCATTGAAATTTTAAATCTGAATAATCGAAATATCTCTTCAAAACACAAAATCCATGCAAGATTAATTAGAAAATAATGAGCAATGAGGCGGGAAAATTATTTAGAACATAAACGAAGTAAAATAAAATGTGAAAAAAAAAGAAATATATATCATTGATCCGGTTGCTCGTTTAAGGATTCGTCCGGATTAATGTTCCTTTAATATCCAGCGCTGAATAATTTTGTAGCTTCAAATTTTCATCCACCCGAGAAAGTCGATGCCGACGGTGCCCTTTGAAAAATAAATTCGTTACATCTGTCGAGAGACATCTCGAGAGAGTTCCCCGAAATCCCCGTCCGCCAACGAATCTCGTCGCTCTCAATAAAACACACCGTGCCCTGTTAATCCGACGAGGCTCGACACATTTTCCACACATTTCGCTATAATACGATCGATTTACGCGCGATTAAATTAGCAATCGGGGCATTATCGGAGCGCGCGTGTATCTCCGATTTTGGGCTGTCAAGTTTGTGGGATTTAAACGCATATTCCGTTCGCGGATATATCGCGAGGGGCGAGGAGAGGCGGGAGAGGGGGGGTAAGAGGGAGAGAAAACGCGGCGCGTGAATAATTATCCCTTCCCTTGTCCCTCTCCCCGCGGACGCGCTAATTTGTCACGCGACGCACCTCGTTTTACAACCAATTTGCTTTCGCACTTAAGTCGCACGTGACGCGTTTGCCTCGACGTGGAGATAAGGCGTGCTTATTTTTTATTTATACCCATGCATCTGTTGCGCTCTCCATTTTTTCGAGCGAATTATTACGTCACTGATATCATAAGTCGCGATTAAAGTAATTATGAATACATCTCTCTCTCTCTCTCTCTCTCTCTCTCTCTCTCTCTCTCTCTCTATTTGTCACGCTCGCTTGTCAGGATATTTCATCTAATTTGTCCGATTTAATCTAATTGCAATATATCTTTTCTCATCACTGAAAAATAAATCCTTAAAAAAATTTCTTAATATCTAATATATTTATTCTTAACATTTGTATTTATTTGTTCGCAAGGATATTTCAAAAATTATTGTAAACTTCGGGTATTGACAATAATTGATTGAATCTATCGCGATTACATCTGAATGCGCATCCAAGGTGCTTATATACATTAACATTTTTTTTTTTTTCAAAGCAATTCATGTAAAAATACTCATTTAAAATCGCGATCGATCGCTCATTCCGCGAATCGGGTATTAAAATGCTAGTCCATAAATGCGACTCGATGTGAAAAATTAGATATATATATATATATATACATACATATATCGGTATAAAACACAGTGGCACTAAAATTGGATACGAGTGAAACTCGATTGGAAGCCGATATCGTGTCACACGATCGTCGCGTTTGCCAAGCGAGCACGATGCGCTATTTCCTAAGTAAAAATCTACCGTATCGAGCAATAATTGCGACAATTGTGTCGACAATTGTCCGTTAATTGCGGCGAACTGATCTTTAAAAGAGAAACTACACACGCGTCGCGAATAATATCGCACTGCAAGCGATTGCACGGCCAATGGAAAAACTATCATTGTGATAAGCAATTATGTATTAAAAAATAATTTTTTTTTTATTACATTTTTTGTGCATTTATGTATTATACAATTTAATATAAAGTTATTTACATATAATCTTATATGTCATAATTTTGTATATTATAATACGTAATATTATGATTATACTTTATGATTTATAATTGTATATATATCAATTAATATATTGCTAAAATGATAAAAAATGAATTATTTTTTACATTCTATTATTTTACTTTATTCAATATTTTATTGTATTGTTTTTCTAGAAAGAAATTCTACTGTCAATCATAAATTTCATTCGATTAAAAATCGGAAATAAACTAAATTACGTTACATACATACATGAAAGCGGTTTCGTTCGTTTTTTAATTTCTCGATAACGAGAAATGAATCGAAAACGTTATTTCGATCCCCTTCGTATATTTTTAATTACAAATTCGTAATATTTGCTCGCTAATATTAAAAAAAAAAATGATAAATAACGATATCGGTGTCAACGAGAATTTATTCAATTTTTATTTTATGTGAACTTTAATATAACATATAATACTTATACAAATAAATTTATTTAGATGTAAAAAACAAATCTCATCTTATCTAATCTATACACATATGTTATGGCATATTATTATTATTATTTTTTTTTTTTTTTTTTTTTTTATTTGACACCCGGTTCTTCGATCCGAACAATCGATCAGCGGCGGGAGTTTGCGGTGATATTGACCATGAAGATTCGAGGTATACCCCGCCATCAATTGGAATAGTTTTAATCTACTTAACGGGCAGGAATTTATAGAGCTCGTTCGTAGAAACCAGCTCGACGATGCTCGAGTCACTTTAATTGAATAAAAAGCCGCCGTTGATACTTGGAACGGATAACCGATGTATAGAGCCCGGGACACAATCATTTTATAAATCGGCAACCATCTTCGAATCATATATATTTCAATATCTCATCGATTCTTTTTTTTTTTTTTTTTTTTTTCACGACTTAAAATTTCAAAGGACTTTTCAAAATTCGGATTCGACGAAAAGCAATTCTTGCCTCAACGAGAAATGTTCATGGTGTGGTATATGGCATCTCAGTACCCTTTCTAAAGTCGATTCGCGAAGGAGAGTTATCTCCCCCCCCTTCTCTCTCTCTCTCTCTCTCTCTCTCTCTCTCGATACTGTTGACTCTGTCATGCCGCGGGTATCGCGGGCGCGCACGATTTATTTGGCCAACAACGTAGCTGATAAATTGCGGGGAGAAAGCGGGGCCGGAGTTTATACGGCGATGTACAAACTGCACGATTCTCATAAATGTCATCGCGAGCACATAAACGTCATGCCCGGGCGTGCTTCGATCCGCTAAATAGCGGGCGTACAACGAACGAGCGTCCAAAATCGGGGGGGGGGGGGGGAAGGGCTGACGCGACGCGAGGATGAAAGGGGCCGCCGAAATACTCGCCTCTTCGGAGCCGGATAAATCGAATGGCAAATCGAATTTTCATCGGCGAACGATACAACGGACGAGTGAATTCATCGGATATTCCGGTATCCCTGAATCTTCTCGCAACGCGGAGTTTTTTTCTGCTCCGGAATTTAAAAAGAAATTATAAATATATATAAATTGATGTATTTTAAAACATGTAATATTACGTAGTGTATTTTGTGTATAGATTAGAATTGATAAGATTAATTTTTTTACATTTAAAAAAAATTTTTATATTTTAATAAGTTTATTTGCATCGGTATTATTTGTATAAGTATTATTATTATTATTATTATTATTATTATATATGTATATATATAAGTTTAAAATAAAATGAGAATTAAATATATTTTCAATATATATTATTACTTATCGATATTATTATTTTTATTATTTTATATTATATTAATGATATTATTATTTATCATTTTTTTAAATATCAGCGAGGAAATATACGAATTCTTGTGATTGAAAATATATGACGAGCTTGAAATAATGTTTTGAATCCATAAATTGAGAAAATGTGACGTGATAAAAGTTGATAAAATAATTTTCACATTACTGTATTTATATATATTAAGAATATATTTATATATATTATCTTCTCGAAACTAAAACATTGTTTAAAACGAGAAATATATATATATATCCATCCATCTCTCTCGCGTTAATGTATTAAGATTCTCTAGAGATGTGCAATTTATACTATGAATATAATTATATATTTCTGTAATATCGTATCTGGCTTTAAAACCGCAGAGTAATGTCATACGAATTCCCCAACTTTCTACATTTCCCTAAATTCACTGTATCTTGACACATCGCGGATGTTTGTGCGGAATTTAATTATCGGAAGAAATTTTTTAATATTTCACGAATTTTACATTGAACTCGATCGCTTTTGCAAATTTGGAATGTATTTTTATCGCACTAATTCAATCCGCTTATATCAAAATTATCTGATAATTACTCACGATTAATACTTAATTTTCCATCGTTTTTAACATATGCCATCGCACTTTAATCGGATATCTCTGTCTCTCTCTTTCTCTCTCTCTCTCCCTATTCGCTGTGAAACGCCGAATTTGTTTGTTTGTGTCCGCATTTCCACGTGCGCGCTTTTGTTGCGCTTTAACCGAAGGCGAAGAGAACGGACGGGCGAAAGGGCCGAATGAATGAAATTATGCGGTGGGAATTAATAGCGCCCGATAAGTCGCCCGGCCACTCGTAATTAAATTAGCATGGCGAAACATTCCATGCGTTAAATGATTGTGTAACAGGACGCGCGGCCTCCACTCTCTCTCTCTCTCTCTTTCTCTCTCTCTCGCACGCGCGGCTTGCCGCACCGGCGAATAAAACGTGGATTTTTTTTTTTTTTTTTTTTTTTTTTAAGAAGAAAGAGGGATTTAAATGAAAGAGAGACAATCATTTGGTCGACAACTACCGAAAAAAAAGAAACGAACACGGCGGTGCAAAAAACACACACATGCTCCTCTCAATGCACTCTGGATTGTAAAATGTGAAAAAGTGCAGTAATCCTGCATTTTTTTTTTTCGCACTGCAACATCCATGCGCGATGTGTAATTCGAAGTTTAAAAAGTTGCAGATAGCTAGCATAATAGCGTTCAATTATGGCGAATGTGCGTGATAAAATTTATTATTCAATTTTGTGTCAAGGAATATACATAGAATAGGCTCTCCTTTTTTTTTTTTTTTTTTTTTTTTTTAATGTAGATTCATGAACTGAGATTTATGCTCGGAATTTTTTTCAACATTTTCATTCTTCGAAATTTAAGCACGATTAATATTTTGACAATCGAATGTCGAAAGTAATTTTTATGAGTGATATATTCCAGTGTAATTAAAAATTAAAATTTTGATATAATAATCTTCTTAAATACACGAATCGTTGACGCTGCAAATTTTTTATATTTTTAATTTCTCAAATCTAATGAAATTAAAAAAAAATGATCAATATTATTTAAAATATACATATTAAGTTAAAATAAATAAATCAATATTTTCCTGATACATCTCAAGAATCAAGAATTTTTTTATATGCTTTCAGTTTCGGAGAATTTTGATTTCTGCTTTTCTCTTTTGGAGATAGTTGAAATTATTTTTTACCCGCGTATTTTTTCGGTTTGCAGGGAGAACGACCAGATAGTCGGCTCTTATTTGGAGATCGAGGACGTTACTCTCGAGGATTATGGCGAATACAAATGCGAAGTCAGCAACGGCGTCGACGAGGAGATCACGTTGCCCGCTCATCTATACCGACAAGGTTCGTGGAAAAATTTTTTTTCGAAACTTTTCATTTTCTTCCACCACTGAAAATATTTTCCATCGCGATACATAATGCTATCTTGAAAAAAAAAAAAAAAAAAAAAAAACTTTGAATCGAATTTCTTAAATTAGATATTAATCGAATGATATTACGCAAATTTATTATTAAAATTAAAAAAAAATTGATATTTGTAACGTATATTTTTTTAACTTGATATTTAATTTTGTGAATGCGCTTCGTAAAATTTTTATTTGAAATAAATTTGAGATGGCATAAAATAATCTCGTTTGCCATTACAACCAGGCATTAATGTTTATTACGGTTTGGGTCAAAATGCATTCGTTTAATTTCGATATGTTAAATAGTCCAAGGCCAATTTATCATTTTAATAACTATCGGAAATGGTGGGAAAATATATCTGACTGTCAAACCGCCTGCCAACACAAATTTGTTTTACCGATTTTAATTGTTATGACAAATTAGTATCGCACACTAAATTGATATAACATGTTGCGTTTTACGATAAAATCTCGTTTTCAAATTAAACTCAAACTTAATTTATTGTCAAATTTAACATCGTGGATTGTTTACACGTTTCATTTTTGTCTCATAATATCAATGCATTAAAAAAAAAAAAAATGCAATACGCTTTTCAATTTTACGCAAAATTTTTTTATATTAATATTTTTAAATAAAACATGAAATATTTTAATATTGAAATATCTCATTTTTATTAAAATATATTGTTTTACGTAGAGATAACATTTCTAAAATCTAAAAAAATTTTATTAATAATAATTTATTATATGTATATACATTCCCAAAATTATTAAAATTAAAATTTATTAATTCAATCATCTTTGAAAATTTTAATTCTCTCGAAATTCACGCTTTAAGATGATAATCGCTCATCACATTTTCCAATTAAATATTTTTAATCTTTACATCTTACTATTTATATTACGTTTCGACTTACTTTTGCATTACATTTCGAGTATCTTGTTTTCAATTTGCAGAACCGCAATTCGCGTTAAGCCTTCCAAACGGATCCTGGCGAAAGTCTCTTCTGTTGGCGGTCCTCGTCCTCGTCCTATTGCTATCAGCCGGTGCATTTTACGCGCGTTGCTGGTTGCCACTTGCATTACTTTACAGAGACAAGTTCGCTCGCCTCGAGGAAAACGGTGAGTCCATAAATCGCAGATAACTTGTTCGCGCGATCTCATGTCAGTCGGGGACAGAGAAATTGCATCAAGAAATCTGTGAAAATTCTAAAATCCTTGACTTTTCGAGCCTTTCTTAAGAGAATTTCGAAGGCTTCAAGATTTTGAAAGGTTTTAGAGAAAGCCAAGGAGCCATCTGTCTCTAGTTCGTTCAATTTTGTAGGATCAAGACTCGATCTCTTTCATGAAATTCTTCTTGAAATTTAAGAAGATTCTGAAACGCTAGAGAGATCTCTTAATTTAAAAATAAGAACACGGCTTCGCAAAGTGGAAGGAGATCAGTTACAGATTGAAAATGTCGGGGCTGCAAAAATTTTCCCGGCAAGCTTTATGAATTGCAGTTTAATTTTCTAGATGTAACACTGTATCTTTACTCCCCCCAAACTTTCCCAATTCAAAGATCCTTAAACGGCGGCAATCTCATTGTCTAAAGACGGGAATACGGCCGGACATAAAATCCGAAGTCGCGCCTGGCTGGCGCAAGGATTCTCCCTAAATCCCAACGACAATTCTAAGGAGATTCCAAAGATCCTCGCTTCGACTTCGTTTGCTTCTCATTTGCCGGTCCTGTCCATTTTTTTTTTTTTTTTTCTTTTTTTTTCCCCCCTTCGCGGCAACAAATTTGGGCCGCTGCCGGATAATTATCAGCGACGCTTTTTCGCCCACTTAATCGCGACTCTTAATTACCGTGAGAAGTACCGCGAGACTCCGGTATGGAAATTAAAGTGGCTGTTCCCTGATCCTTTTCTCCCCTTTTTCCCCTACGCCGCCAATCGTCGCCTTAATCCTTCCGGCTTTCTACCCCGTCTCGTTCCCGCCTCCGTTTTCTTTTTTTTTTTTTTCTCTCCCGCTTCGTTGTTCTCTCGATTTGTTTAAATAATGCTAATTGCCGGCCGAGTCCCGTGAGAGTCCTTTCGCGGACATTTGCGTTTTAATATCCTTCTCGAAGTCCTTTTTCAAACTGCATCGCCTGGGGAGTCTTATGTATTACAAATTGAAAAGGGTGATCTGTTGCTTATCTTAAACGCGAGATGCAGAAGGCTAATTTTGTAGGAAACTATGTAATTTTTGTTACATGTCTGTACAAAATTTATATATCTTTCACAAAATTGTGACAGAATGAAAATTAATAATTTGTAAAAATCTATGAATTATGTTAAAGAAAAGAAGAATGAGAGAAAATTAAAAATCCTAAAAAATTAAACTCTCGCCTACAACTTCTCATGATAATTTTATGAATCTAGGAATTTTAAATCTTGCGAATTATAAGAAGATAATTAAAAAAAAAAAAAGAAGAAGTCATAAATCTAGAGAGTTTAAACTTTTGAAAAATATAGCTTAAAATTAAAAACAAAGAATTCTGCGAAATAAGAATTGCAAATAATTCGAGAAAATTATATTTCTACTGAATTTTAATCTTTCTAAAAGCAAGAAAGAGGAGGGAGGAAACATTTTTACAAGAGACAAAAGACGGCACAATGGCCTTTTTATTCCTGCAGGACATTCTTTTATAGGAAGGAGAAATTCGCATAAGTAGGAGTCTCGATTTAGTTGAAGCTTAATCAGCTGTATTTTTTTTTTCTCTTTCTTATTTATTTATTTATTTATTTTTCATTTTTTTTTTTTTTTTTTTTTTTTGCTCACCACCGATCGCAACTTTAATTCTTTCTACTCTTTCGCAATTTACTTAAGTAACGCTAATTCCGCCAAGGGCAGGAACTTTCAAAGGATTTTATGCGGGCTTCTCGCTCTCTTTCTCTCTTTCTCTCTCTCTTTCTCTTCCTTCGTGTCCTGGTGCTTCAATATTTCAGACGCGCTATAATATAAATGGTTAAATAATGTAACTAGTTAGAGTGAAGCTATCTCTTTGCATGTTACGCTTAATAATTATGCTTATTAATTAAGATAATGCATATTTACCATTGTTTAATCGTGCATTTAAAGATACGTAGATACGTATTTATTTATACGCAGAAAAGATACGTCAAGATCGCGCCCATTATAGTAAAATATCAAAATAATTATATTATTTAATAAAATCCAAAATCTGTGAAAAATGTTTTATAATTTTTAGAATTCGAAATAATTTTGAGAAAATTAAAATCCTACAGGCGAAAAGTCACGTCTTCTCCGCTTAAAAGAATTTATCATTTCATAATTTTTCTGGAACGACTGAATTTTTCGTCACACGCAAGATTCTCACGTCTTTCCTAGAAACTTCCCGCTTTCTGGAGGTCTAAATAAGTTTCAGAGAACGTAAATGAGGGGGTCTCTAAATGGCACCCCGGATCTTCAAGTCATCCTGTCGATCTCTCTTTTCGATTCTCGTGTCTCGTCGAATTGCGGCGGGTCTCAATTATTACGCGGGGCCGCAATTTGCGGCATTAGCCATGCAACGAGATATCATTATCCGGCTGGTTGCGCCGCGGCTGTGTGTGTGTGTGTGTGTGTGTGTGTCGATCGACACAGAAATGATACGTCGTTTATGTCGCCCAGGATCTCGCCGACGACGGAGAAAACGGACTTCACCGCGCCGCCCGCTAATGACGAAGTAGCGTTCCGAGAATTTATCGGTAATTGCCGTAATTTTCTCTCTTTTTCACTCGTCATTCCCGTATAAGGCAGCGATGTCGTATAGAAGATTTGTTCGCTCGTGAGAAATCGAGCGCGACAACGCAACGTTCCTGTCGATCTCGAGAATTTTTCCAAGCCGACTTCGGGCCCTTCGAATTTTGGATTTATTATCACCGGAATCGGAATATTTCATTTTAATAAATCGAAAAGTCTATATATGATTTCGAAAATTCTTTTGCTCGCGAAACTACGTGAATTTTTTTTTTTATTATTATAAATAATTTGAAATACGATAATTCGAGCACGATAGGAGAAATCAGAAATATTGCTTTGATTTAAAATTAAATTGCTCGAGGTTATTTTCAATTTTTATTATAAGATTTTTAAGAATTAAAAAAATTTTACCTTCTAAAAATATTTATGTACTTTCCAAATCGTTATTTTTAAACTACATTTTGCAAATTATATTTAAAAAAAAAAAAGAAAAAGATATAACTATATTTATTTAGCAATAAAATTAATTCAACTCTAAAATATATATCGAAAAATTTTATACACTCTATATTTCATTTTTTTAATACGAGCAACCTGCCGAGCAATTTTTTTTTCAATCGTTTATGCGATCTCGGGATCAATTTAAATCTTCGCGGAGATTGTACTTGCAATTTCTTTTCTCTTTAAATCCTTAAATCCGAATCCGATAAATATCATCGGGATTACGATGAAAGGTAAAAGGCGCGTCGTGGCCGATTTCCTTAACCGCCGGTTGCGTCATATAAGCGCCATTATGCCATTATAGAACACATTATTTACCTCTATCGGACGTTTTACGCGTATAATAGCGCGCAGGCGATAACGATTTAATCTATTTCTCGAGTGAACGGTTCCGCGCAGGCTCTGACTACGCGGGTATAAATTTCGAGTAAACGGAAGCGATAATGCGCGGGCGAAATTATTACGCTCTCTCCCCTATTCGTCCCCCCCCCTCCCCCTCCTACCCCTCTTCTTCCCCATTCCATTTAGACTCGCTCTCACGATCGAACGGCTCGTGGAGAGACGCCAAATTTCTGCTTTATATTCATAAAGGGACGCGAATATCTATCCCTCGAATATTATCACGAAATGCGCGATTGCGCATTCCTTTATCGCGCTGAAAAGTCACGTGTTCCTGAAGACGATCTCGGAATCAAGTTGATGTATCTTTTTAATCGAAAATTGAGGATTCTGAGTAATCTGAGAATTTGAGAATCTAATGTATATTATATAGTGTATATATTTAATAATATACTTAATAATATATATATTTATATATTACAATTTTAATTTTATGTAATAATAATTTTAATTATATTATAATAATTTTAATTTTATATTATAATAATTTTAATTACATTATAATTATTATAATTTGAGGGCATTATAAAAAAATTTTCAAACTACTTTAAATCTTTGAATATGATATAAATAATTAAATTTAAATATAATGAATCTTCAAATATAATCTTTTTTTTTTTTTTTTTCAAAAAAAAACTCCGAAAAAATTGAAATGACAGAGAAATGTTTTCGCGATGATTAAAAATCGTTTTATCTAAAAATCATTTGAGGAAGAGTCGTTAAAAGGAGATCAATATTGCAGGAGCGATATTGATCTCGAAAAAAGCCCACCTAAGGATCTAATATCCCTCTATTACTTATCCAAGAAATAAAACGCGCCTAATCACGAACATGTATATGATTGTGTGTTACAGACGGGAAGGAATGCGACGCTCTGGTGTGCTATCACGAGAAGGACTCGAGTCTGGTAATAGGTATCGTGATACCCACCCTGGAGTCTAGACATCGATACAAGTGCACGGCGCTGGAGCTGTCCCACCAGAATCACAATTGTGAGTAAGCCTCCCAGCTAATTAGCGAACGAACAAACCCGCCCCCCTCCGCCCTCCTCCCCCTATTCTCTTCTCGAATAATTACACAGTCGCGGATAGCAGACGGAATGTCAGAGAGCTGTCAGACATTTCGAGAAGGAGGCTGCCGGTTTTCTTAAAAGTAAACTTCCTTCGATCCTCTCTTCAGCGGCATCCTCAACACTTCCGGAAAAAATTTTTTTTTATATATTTTGTTCATTTATTCATTTATTTATTTATTTATTTATTTGTTCGTCTTTCGAAATTCCGATTTAGATTTGAAAAGGCAGCGACAAATCGAATGTATTATTCCCGTGACACCCGTTACGTACGATTCGGCGGGAGATTCTTATCGCTATCGTTACATATAAGAAACGAGACTCTTCTCCTTAAAAAAAATAAAAAAAAAAAAAAAAGAAAGAAAGGACGGAGAAGGAAGAGGGGAAAAAAAAGGGAGAAACGACACGCGCTCGATAGACTCCCTATGGAGTTTATTTTGCGTTGCGTTCCCCGCGGCGATGCGGCAAGTATATAAGCGCCCAGCAAAGGGCGGCGAGGGGGAGGGGCGAGGGGGGAAGGTAAATATTCAGTAGCAGGGCGAATGTGGGCCACGAATTGCTGCTAGGGCCCGTTCAGCGACGACGACGACGATGGATCGATAAACAATTTTACGGGGTGCAGCTTATGAATTAGGACTGAATAAAAGTCACTTCTCTCTCTCTCTCTCTCTCTCTCTCCCTCTTTCTCTCTCTGTCGAATTGTGGTGTGATAGCGCGGAATTGGATTAGCTTTGTGGCGAATACACGTAGAGATCGATCGCGGTTTCGAGATAAACTAGGAATTAGAGGAGCGTAATAAGGACGGTCGCGCCTCCCGGATGGTTTAATTGAGATCGCGGATGCAAATTAGGCCGGAGCTGAAATGTGATGTGCGATGCTGGAGAGATGAGGATTGAATCCGTTATTTATGGAATTGAGTTAAAGCTAATGAAGTCCATGTCGAATCGAGATTATGCAAAATGCAAATAGCTGATGTAGGAACGTAATGTAAAATTAAAATTGCAATATCTTGGTACTTCGATCCAGGTGAAATTCAGAAATAAATCTAAAAAATGGAATTCATTATTCTAATATAAATATAATGTTATACTTAATATTGTAATAAATATGATATAATACATATAATGTAGTAGAGTAATTAAATTAATTGTTCTGATATAAATAAAAAAATTATTTTGACTTTAGAATTTTCGAAAAGAAACATCACAGAAATTTATTTTTAACACTACATATATTTAATCGACAAATATATATTAAAAATCAATTCCGATATAAATCTGGCCTACTTTTTTCAAATTCCTGAAATCAATGGGAAACATAAAGATACGTAGATTACGTATATATCTTAAGAACTACAAAAGCTCTTTCAATTGGCTCGAATTTCATGTAGAAACCACAGGAAACTAGTCATCGGACAAAATATATATCCGACTGGTCTCTCTCTCTCTCTCTCTCTTCTTTTTGTTCCTCTCTACCAATCCAATTGCAGCACCGAAACTGCCGCAATGTGGCTAACAATGTAGGACAATTCTTTTTTTTTTTTTTTCTTTTTTTCGCTACACGCGATGGTCGAGCGTCTGTTTCACGGAGGTAGGCATTTGTCGGGGTAATTTATTTCACATCACAAAGAAGATAGACACAACACCGGGTGTCACGGAAGGAATCGCCGTGGGATCGTTATCCACGACGAGAGACACGCGCGGGTGGTGGTGGTGGTCTTCGCGGGGTCGCGATATAACCGGAAGTAATGGGGGATCCTTCAGCGAGAATCGTGGGAATCACGGCGACTTGGCAACTTGGCAAATTGAATTAGAAAGTTCGCCGTTCTCTCGGCCGTGGAGTGTCTCGTTTGTCTCCGGCGGTATCGAATTAGGTGCACGGAGACCCCAATATGTACTAGCGCGCCATTTTCGGAGCCGAGAAGTTACCGTGAGATGAGGTTGGTGGATTATTTTGATGGACTATGTAAGAAGGGAACGACGTAGGAACGATTACGAGGAAAATTTTTTAGTACGAAAATTTCACGCATGTATATTGTATAAAATTTTCTAATAATTCAGACATATTTTTCGAGACACTCTATCTTAATTATCAGCGTCATTTCTCTAAAAGTTGACAAGAGTGTGTCTGAGAATTCAGACAGTATATGTAATTGAAGAATAATAAAATAAATTGCAACAAGAAGTTGCATAGAAGTTTAATTGCATAGAAGATCAATCTAGAAAGAGAGAGAGAGAGAGAGAGAGAGAGTTATTCATAAAAAATGTTAATGATTTAGATGATTATTATTTATCATACATAGGCTTGTTCATTATTACAACAAAAAAATATTTGGATGTAATACATTTTTAATAAACATAGCAAAAAAAGGAAAACCGAACACAAGAAGTAAAAATTTTAGAAACTTTCTCTGTATTTCATATCTACTAGTAATAAAATTGATAATAAAAAAATAATAAAATAATAATAAAAAAAAAAAATAAAATTGATAATAAAAATAATAATTGAAATAATTAATATTAATAACAGAGAAATATGAAAAAGGAAATTATTCTGGATATTAAATATTCAAAAGCTGAAGAACAATTGATCCGAGATGGATTTCATTAATTTTGAAGATTGATAAAATAAAAGCAACACGCGAATGATGCAAAATAAAAAAAAATCAATCATTGAGAGAGGAAAACAAAAAGTTCAAAATAAATATTAAAAAATGTTATTATTTATTCTACATCGAACAAATCTTGTCTTGCTATTACTACTCTCAAAAATGATTTATATGCATACGTAAAACGTTTTATCTAATTGCTCGCCTTATTATCCTCTCTTAAAATCGACATCATTCGAAATGTGTAAGATGCCATTATGCGCGCTTCGTACATTTGCCAGAAATTCCGCATTTTTGCTCCCGGACACAACAACATTAGCGGTCTAATTAGCCGACCGACTCCGGCACGATATCTTACTATTCTAAGCCGATTGCAGAGTGAAATGGAGCGTATTTTGTCCGTCTTCCTCTAAAGCGCGCTGGTATTATGTAGCGTGTGTACTCGAAGCAATTCGTATCTTTGATCGCGCGTACACACCTTTGGTACTCGACTAATTATACTATGTATATCCCGATTACACGGCTTATGAGACTCCGCATCCGGTCTGCGCGTGATGGCCGCGGAAGTTGCTCCGGGGCAGGCTGGCGCGAGCGAAAGGAAACTCGAGATTTAACTGCGAGCTTCGCAGCGGAGCCGCGATCATTTGGTAGTCAATGCGAAACAAAGTTCGCTGTCAAAGCGAAGCCGGCGATCTCGCGTATCCGCAGGGGAGTTGTGAATTTTCTCCCGTCCAAGGAGCGAAAATTTACCCGCCAATGACGATGACGAGCTAATCGATTTTGACATCAATCATCGATCCCGATATTTAACACCGTTGACCCGGAGAACTTTTATGAAATTCGGAATATATTAGTAATATATGTAAATGTCTGATGAAATTTCTATGAAATATATATATATATATATTTAAGATAGTTAATCAGCTTCCCATATTAATTAAAATTATAATTTGCGAATTACTTTGTTCGATGAAAAATCGCAGATAATTTTATAAAGTCAGAATATCATACTTTAATAGTTCAACACAAGGAGATATTAATAAATAAACATCTCTCAGTTTTTGACTTTTAGTTCTAAAGCTCACAATCAGCTGATTTCAACAAGAACAGAAATTGAAGATATTTTTTTGTGAAAGATAGAGTTATTGTTAAGTTACTTATATATTGACGCGAAATCAAAATGATCTCTTTTTTCTCCGTTAAAACGTTTCCTCTTAAATCTTACAGATTTTTTTTTTTTTTTTTTTAGAAAATTTAGAAAATTAAGCCATTCTCGATAACCATCTATCGGAACACTAGAAGAGGGACGCTACTTTCTTCGACTTAATAGTGATTTTAATCAAACTCCGTCACATTTTCATGCACATGCATGCATGCATGCATGCATGCACACACACATACACATTCAGCACATTCTGGATCACCGTTCCATTCTAACTTAACGAAGTTTTCTCTGGAAACAACGGAGCGTAACGCCGGCATCTATTCGGTCGATCAGTTTTTGCTGAGCTCTCGCCTGCATCAAGATTGCTGGAATATACAGGGTGGCGCGAGGAAAAACTCATACATTACCGGGGAGTCGGCGGGGAAGGAAGGGAGGGGGAAGGGTGCAGCTTTTTATTGGTCGCACCATAACCGTCGGTTTGCTTTCACTTTATCGTCCGTGAAATCCCACAGAGCCGTCCGCTCTGCCGGCGGACAATATTTCCAGAGTGCCTCGAAAAAGCGAGAGCGTACGTGCAAAATTCAGCGCTCTGTCGGAGAGTTGACTCTGTAATCGGACCTGGAATATACGTTTCAAAAAAAAAAAAAAAAAAAAAAAAAAAAAAAAAAAAAAAAAAAAAAAAAAAAATCATTTCTGATGAAAATTTGAGGTTTGTGCGCAGATTTTCCTCCCTTTCTCACATTTCGTGCATTTCGATAATGATTATAACAACGAATGTTTTATCCTGAATTTTGAGAAAATTTCTCTCTCTTATTTTATTGTCAAAATAATGATAGATTTATAGATATTTTTAAAGATTTTTCCTTTTAAAAAATATCGATAAAATTCTAATTTAAGATTATAATTTTTATTCAATATAAATGTCATCATTTGTCATCAAATGTCATCAATCATTTTTTATTTTATATAAATGTCATCTTTTTATTTAATAAAAATATATCTTTTTTTTATTCAATATAAATGTCTCATTTTTTTATTTAATATAAATGTAATTGTATTGCAGGGAGCTTGGAGATCGGCCCGCACGCCAACGCGGCCCGGCGAATCATCGTCGTGCTGAGCCCAGCATCCCTAGGTAACATCTGGACGGACGCAAGCGTTGGCGCGGCGCTGAAGCAGCTGTCATCGTTGCCGATGAAGACGATTGTCATCTCGCTCAAGAGCCTGCCAAGCACGACGATGACGATCGCGAAGCGATCGCGACGCGACCGTCGCGACGTCGAAGCGATCTCGTTCGATCGATTGACGATCCTGTGCTGGCAGCAGGATGGCGGCGACGCCGGCAACGGAGGCACCGCTTCCTTCGGCAGCGGCGGTCGCAAGTTCTGGTACAAGCTCAGGTTGGCGATGCCGGCGATGAGACCGATGGCATCCGAGACCGGTTGCCAATCGGTTGCCATGATAGTGCAGGCTAACGGCAAATGCGGACAGCAAAAGGCCCGCTCGCGCGAGAGTCTGGAGGTCCTTGTTTAGAGTCCTCGGCTCTCCTCTGTAGGTTCGTTCATTCCGAGCAATCCTTGGGGAATCACTCGGCACCGAGGGATCGCGGCGTCGAGGGGAGCTCGATCTCGATTCGGATCTCGCGCGAGCAGATCTCTCAAGATCCTTGCTGTTCAAAGGATGCCCATTCGAGTCCTGATTCGAGGATTGATCTCGAGAAGGACCTTTTGGTCCTTGATATCGATTCGATGAAAAAATTGTGCGACGATCTCGATTTTAATTATGCAAATTTTGCGCGAGAATCTGCTGCTTCTCCTCTCTTTCGGAAATTTTACTCCTTTATTTTTTTACTTTAGATCCCGTGAAAGGACGATTTTAGGAAAAATTGCGCCCCCCTCTAATTTTCGGCGTGATTTGTAAAACGCGTGCGTCAAGAATGTGAGAATGACACTTTGTGTCATTGAGTGTTTATGAAAATCGAATCTTTGAGATTAAAATGATCAATCTTCTTTAATTCTGGCGGTTTGAATTATCACGTGAGAAACATGAAAGAGCCATATTGTAATTTTATATTATGTTACAACTGCGTTTTTTCTCGCAAACCGTGTCGTGATTGGAAAGCAAATTCGATTTTATTATCGCATAAAAAAAAACAGTCGCACGCATTATAAAAAAAAAAAAAAAAAACGAAAATTAAGGAAAAATTTTCTCATATAAATTTTTAGAATTTCGATTCTTCTGAATTTTTAGAACACCCTGTAGTATAGATAGGCACGGAGTGCAGTTACGTAAAAGGAAACACCTAAACGGGTATTTATGCATCCTAGCGAGGTGCAACTAATCTCGACTTACATCGACTGACAGTATGAATCGACGACGCGAAGCGTGAATTTGCATTCGCGAATTTATCGCGAATTACGACGGAAACGTGGAGTGACTTTCGCATATTTTTTTATTGTCAAACGTCTATTGAATTTTTAATAAAGTGTGAAAATTGTAGAAACATTCCGATAGCAAAAGAAGCGTGAGATAAAGGACCTTTCAACGAATGTCCTGCTGGTCATTAAAAGTGAATTTATTCAATTGTCATTTTATTTCTTTGTTCGATTGTGATCTTTATTTTCGGTTTTTTGATATATTTAAGATGAGAAGATTACTTCTGCCAATTTATTGGAGCTCTGTGCTGGGAACACATTTTAAAGGTGACCAAAAATAAATAATTATAATCTAATAAAAAAATACTTTACTTGAAAAATCAACATCCCAAATAGCAATCTCTATTAAATATTGATCATTGATTGTAAAATAATATTGAAATTCAAACGTCAAATTTTTCTTTATCGCTTTTCTCGTTTAGCTAGTTTATGGCAGACCCGATTAATCATATTATGATGACGAAACTGAAATAATGCAATCACTTAAATAAGTAGATAAGTTTTCGAGATTAATAAATCCTTGGATCTTGGAATTTTATATTATTTTTTGAATAACTATCTCTATTCTCGTCGTAAATATTTCACGTATAAATGCTTTAAAAATTCGATCGATGTTTTTTTGCGCGATTTTCCGAAAAAGCGAATTTGCTTTACACAATCGACGAATCGATTCGATTATTCTAACATTCCGAGTGTTTGATGGACGAAAAGAATGGAAAGATGGAAATGCGCAGTCTTCCTGCTCGCGCGCGTGAATTTTATTATCGGCATTCTGTTATCACTGGCGTTCTACCATTTTTTTTTTCCCTTGTGCTTATCGTTACTCTTCTTTGTATATATTGGAAATCTATATTTATTTAGCTAGCCACGTTTTATTTATGTGTACAATTTGCGTACATTTTAATCAATTGACCCTTTAACTAGTGAATAAGATTTTAAATTGCTGTTTCGAGAGATTTATGAAAAAAAAAAAAAAAGTTATTTAGGTACTTAAATATAGTGCACTTGATACGCGTGGCAAAAATCTGGAAATTAGTTTATCTTAATGTATAAGATGTAAATTATATTTACTTATTTTATATTACTCGCGCAGATTTAGTTAAAATTCCATTCGAATTCTGGTTAAAGGGTTTATACAATCGCGCGGAATTGCACTCCGATACGTCACATTTGCGCGACATTTTCTCTAAAAGCTGGTTTATCGCGAGCGATAACGGCATAATTTCGCATTATCGTTCGATATAATATACGTCGACTGCCTCGGGACGTTAATATATAAGCGTTTTATACTGTTTTATATATATATATATATACATATATGTGTATACATATATACATATGTAGGCGTACAAGGTGTATTCAACACCTGATATTCCTGGACATCCCTGAGCGCACAATCGGTGTCAGTAATCGTTGCTTGCTAATCATTATCACATTATCATCTCTCCGAAGACAGTGAGTAACACTCGCGGTTTCTTGGTTTCTCTAGAAGGCATAAGTTTCCTTCGCTTTCTCTGAATTTTTTTTATCTGGATATATATTTTTTTCATAAATTAAACTTAGGATATTTTTATGTAAAATCCACGATTGTATAAATTTATTACGAACATTTTGTTATTTACGAATATAAAAACCACGAAACAATTCCATTATTAATAGCATTTTTATCAGAACTATATCGGCGATTGTCAGTCCTACTCCAGGGAATTGAATTCGGGCCCAGCGCACGAAATCCGAAAATTCAGAATGTTTGTTGTAGGTTGTATACTATGAGGAATGACAAAAACATCGTAAAAACAATAAAAATAAAATAGAAGATAAGTGTTAATTATAATCGTAACCGTGATTCATAATTGTAACTTAGGCGAGAGGAAGGAAAGGAGATGGAGAGGAGGGAGGGGGGGGGAGACAATAGGGGGCAAGGTTAATTTTTAACGTTGATAGCTATTATTCTCTTTACTGTCAGTATTACGACACACTAGTGTACTCGTCTCGCCGAGGATGCCAGCAAGAACTCTTGCAAAGGATAATCGCGAGCCGGGCAAGCAGAGTATATAGATGTAGTAAGAACATTTGAACGGTTTCGTAGAGGGACTCCGAATTGTTTTTACCGAAAAGAATTGCATTATTATTGTGTACGAAATATCGTGCGAGATAAATCGCTTATCAGAAATAACAATTTTTCAAAAACATTGTTTCCAAAAGTTAAGCCATTAAAAAAAAAAAAGCCTCATTTTTTCAGAAATTTTTAACATATTATTGGAGACTTGCGTTGTTTCACATAAAATTTTCCAAAAGCCTAAATATTTTCTTTGTTTTCTTAAACATTAAATATCATCTAATATAAGCAAAATGAATGATAAAATGATAAATAAATTTATTAATTTTTGATAAGATTTTGATATAGTTCGCTCTTAAATTTGACAAAAGAGCAGATGTGTCCCTTTTACAAATGAACCGTTTATTTGTCTCTTTTTTTTTTAATTTTTCTTATTGATCTTATTGTTGCATTGTTCGTCGCTATGGATAAGACGGATTAGTGAATGATTTACTTATTTAATCAATTAATCTTTGTATTTTGACAATAAAGTCTCTCTAGAATTCTTAGAAATAGCGCGTTTCGCGTACATTCTCTCTCTCCCTTTTTTTTTTTTTTAACTATAGATAGTTTAATCGATAAGATACAAGACGAACAAGTTGGGATCGTACATGTATAATTCTAGATAAATGTTTATCTAGCGTGCGTCTGATTATGACTGGCCGATTGTTTGACGGCGCGAGTAATAAAAGCCGTTTACACGTGTAAGATGTTCTAACTGTTTATAGCGGAGCATATGTTTTGTGACATAAGAATAATTCTTTGTATATGCCGTGTATATCTAGATCCTATCTAGAGGGATGATCAGATCCTATAAGCGCAATTTTTTTAGAAAGTATATAATTGTAATTTACATTTTATTATACTTATTTTATTTTCCACTTAGATTTAAGCGATGCGTGTCTTGTCGCAATTTCGTTGATTAATTTTAATTATCGAAAATAATTAGTATTTCTCGATAAGTAATGAATTCTCTTATAATCTTATTTATTGATCCTTTCGTTTTGTTCTCGTTCAGTGATTCGACCATCTTTTTAAATAAATGGATTCATGTATTTTGATAAATAATAAAATATCTCAAACGTCTTCAGAGTTGCATGTACTTACCAACCTAATCAAGAATATTGCTATCTTGAATCTTTTTTTTTTTTAATTGATCTTTGAGATATGATTCTCATTTATTATTTCTATATATACGTTATATTTATATTTAATAAACTCATTTTTCTCATAATATAAATTAAGGATTTATTATAAGATCTATTCAAACCAGCATAACATGAGTTCATGCATCTCCTTATAAAGGAAGATAACATAAACATTATGTTTTGTATCGGCAATAAATTTTTAACTAAATGTCGACTTTAATTATCACTCTCACAAAGGGAATATAATTGCAATAATGTAGATTATATCGTGAGGAACTGCCCGGATACGGGACGTAGATGCTGCCACAATGCCCGGATACGGGCGTGCCCAACAAGATGGTAACATAGATTATTTACATAAATAATAATTTGTATCTATATTTCATTTATAATGATTACAATATAGTAGGCACTTTTAAGTAAGATATTGTAATTCGCGTTTTCAGCTTAAAAAAAGAGTACAATATATCTATCTACATATATAATAAATATTGATGACGATTACAATACGGACGTTCATGTATAGTGTACAGAATATATCCTCGTGAAAAGCTTGTATCTGTAACCCCTTTTTAATTCTTCGGCCTGCTATCAGTATCTCTAAGTAATAGTGGCTTCAAATAATTATGATAATAATTCAATAATAATTAAAACGCAATTTTCACATAATTGTTTGAATGTAATAATTGTATAATGAATATTGTATAATTTTCGTTGTATTAAAATATAATGACTATACTATATCTAAAAAGGTTAAACTATATTTAAAGTAGCTAAAAATTATTGGCGCTTAAAAATGTCAATAAGGAGAAGAATTAAAAAAAGGGCTTCAAAAATTATTTTCGTAGTCGATACGTATGTTGGTCTCGTTTTCTAATTACTGCAAAAAATTGATCAGTATAAAATCGATCGTCGAAAAAGGCATTAAGTACTTTGATTCTCGTTGCTTTTTGACTTTGCATTATTTACATAAAGATCGAGAACAATGCTTTGTTATTTTAATAATAATAATATATAAAATAACAAGAGTAAAAAAACGTAGTTGCTTTTAATATCTGCTCGTTTAAATCTTTCTTGATTGAATATAGAGCAAGCTCTCCTTTTTTTAATATTTCTTATATACTTGTAGCACCAATATAACAGGAGAAACATTGCGCAATTCTTGCATAATCGCGAATACACACGGGGTGGTTTCGAAAACGAGGGCGCTCGAGAGATGAATTTGGTATTGTCATTCGTTTTTCTTTCTTGCTAGACACCGTGTATATCACAAATATATGAGTATAAAAATTAGTAAAATCTTTTTTTCCTTAATGTTAAGTACAGTTTTGTCTTAATTCGTTGGTTCACCGATCTTGAGGAATTTTTTGAAAATATGCCAAGAGATAAAATTGTTTAAGAATAATTCCTCCCAGAGCAGTTATATCCTTATGAATATGTGAAAGCTTAATTGAATCCTTAATCTAAATTATTTAAATCATTATTCACGTAAGATTCTAAACATGAAGGAACACACACATAATATATATCTAAAAATTCCTGGTTCTCAAATCCGTTGATTAATCAAAGATGGTTCAATCTTATAATCTACAATTTCTCCGAATCTCTCGAATTTATATTCCTAACTCTTTTCATATGTACTTTAAATTATTATCTTTCTAAATCGCTCAAAAATTTTATTCATATATTTTGCTGAGATAAATCTTGTATTAAAATTATATAAATAAATGATATATTTCTTCTTAAAAGCATTTTATCACCGACGATTGATAAAAAATCGATGATCCAACGTGCTGAGAACTTCATCCTTCCTGTCGGGATACCCTGGGTTAGATACAAAAGTGACGTAATAATACTAACTGCGGTTGTTCCGCGATTAATGCGAGCGTTTTTCTGATTGCTCGCTGCATTGGCATTGCATTGGATCGAAAAAGGCAGAGAGAATTTTTGGAAAATGGATACAAGCTGGACGTCTATGTACCTTGCAGTAAAAACGGTTGGTTTATTAATCCCTTGCTGAAAAAGTTTCGCTGGTTCTCTGTGTCCTTTTTCGCGCGTTCCCGAGTTTGCAAAGATTTTTATATGTGAATTCTTCCTTATATTTTTCCAGTATCTCTCTTGAATCCATAAATCTAGAATCCTAGATTATGTTATATAATCTTTCCCCTTTCTTTATATCTATTGACTCTTCTCTCTCTCTCTCTCTCTCTTTTTCTCTCTCATTTTTCTCTTACATCCTACATTTCATCCAAATCTATTAGACGCCTTAAATCTTTGTCTAAATTCTAACATATCTTAGTTTTTCATTTCTAAATATTGACCTAAATCGTTTGGTATATTTATCCTTCGTTTTTCCCATTTTCAATTCTTGAAATTTTCAAGAATCTTTTATATTCTACGTTCTATACATGCGAAGACCAAAATCCTGGCTTTGACACTTTTGTCAACTTTTGATGTACCAAAATCCGATTTCTAAATTCCAAGAATCCAAGGATTCTTGAATCGAATTTAGCTATTTTCTCTTTCTCTTAACGTAATCGTTCAAATCTCTAGTTGTCCAAAGATAATTCTTACAAGAGAAGACTCTTAGAAATCATCTGTCGAAAAATTAGTGTTGACATGTTTCACAACGTAGTAATCGTGCGATTCAGGTAGCTGTCGCGAGCGACACCAGCCAAAGCCTCCGCCATCGCTTTGCCGGTTTCCTGCACCATGCTCTTCAGAAAACTTGATTCCTTCTGCAGCAGCACGTGGGGATGATCGAATTCCTATGTACGATAAAAAGTTTGCCTTTGAGGAGAGAACTACAGATTTACGATCCACTCTTGTTACGAAAGCCATATCTTTCACGGCGAGATAGCTCGATACATACTGCGGACTCGATAAAATATTTATGAGATATATACACTGGGTGTGATGAAAATGTTCAATCCCACTGACATTTATTTATATTGTAGAAAAAGCGGCAAATATAAAATAATATCTCTTTTGTGTCGGATATATTAAAGCTCGAAAGATAATTAAAAATTTGAGAGTTAATGATGCAATAAAGTCATAATTATAATATTTCATACGATTATAGAATAAGAAATTCAACAATTGGGTACCCAAAGAAATACGTCAAAAAAACGTTATAAAAATGACCAATAAAAATTCATACAAAATTGTAAAAGCTTATATAAATAATTCAAACATCTTCAACATATAATTACATTACTTTGTTTTACTATATGAAAGAGCGAGCAAAAATTCCATGCGACAATTCATTCTATACAAAAAGACGAAAGAATCAATAAATTCATATATGATTATAAAATAATTAAATGATAAAAAACGAGAGTTTGATTCAATGACTTATTCCATCTAAATAAAAAAGAAAAGAATAAAAAATTGACTCACCATCGCGCTGCCGGCATCCATAACCAGGATACGGTCGCTGTCCATGACGGTGTTCAACCGGTGAGCGATCGTCAACACTGTACACTTCTCGAACTTCTTTCTGATCGTCGTCTGGATGAGTTCGTCTGTTCGCGGATCCACGTTGGCGGTCGCCTCGTCCAGCACGAGTATCGGATTGTTTCTGACAATAGCACGCGCCAGGCAAACCAGCTGTCTTTGGCCAACGCTAAGATTGGAACCACCCTCGTTGACATGTGCCTGCAGGCCCATCTCCTTTAACTCGACTTCCTCAAGTGCTCGCCATAGCAGATCATCCGAGTACGAATCGAATGGATCGAGATTCCGTCTCAGACTACCGGAGAACAGGAACGGTTCCTGCGGGATGATGCTGATCTTGGAGCGCAGATCGTGCAGACCGATCTCACTAGTGTCAATACCGTCGATCTCGATCAGGCCTTCTACATCGGCCAAACGGAAAAGAGCTTGAATCAGAGATGACTTGCCCGCACCAGTCCTGCCAATAATACCAATCTTCTCGCGCGGATAGATGACAAAATTGAGATTTTTCAATACCGGCGGTTCCAACGGCGCATAACGTAAATTCACATTTTTGAACTCGATCTTGCCTTCTTCTGGCCACTCAGACTTGGGCTTTTTATCAGGGGTGCTCTCAAGAGGAGGCTCGCTTTCCACTTTGCTGCAAGAGAATTGAAGTGTTTGATTTGAAAATTGAACATAATTTAATTATTTAAATGAATCTTATAAGCTTGATGACCTTTAGATATATCGAAAGATACAAAAGTACGGATATTGAAAAAATCAAAATTGGAAAAAAATATAAAATTTAAATAAAAAGATTTAAGATTCTAAAAATTTAAAGCTTTCAAAGATCCAAAATATCAAACATATTTAGAAATTTAAGAATCATGAAATCTAACATAATTAGAAATTTAAGAATCATGAAATTTGAAACAAAGATAGCATTCATACCTGTATTCGAGGATGCGTTCTACAGAAGTCATCTGGTTTTCCAGCTCGGCGCTCTGTCGCATGCCCCACTGGAACATACCAGTGAGGCCGATGCTCTGGGTGATCGCTAGGCCTACGCGTCCACCGTCCATCGAACCACGAGCATAGTTATCCATCACAAGGAAACTTAATGTCACCAACAAGATATACAGCACACAAAAAATGTCCAACCAGAAACCGAAGGCACGTGAGGACGCAATAAATATATACCACGCAGACGAATGGAGATCCTGGTGACGGTCGAACTCTTTCGTGAGGATCTCGTGCGCTCCGAACGCGCGAATCGTCGGTAGTCCTTGAAGAGTCGCGCTTAAATGGGCGAACACTGGCGAGCGAGCTAAAAAGAGAAAAATTGATCGTTTCATTTAGATTATTCAAAGAATTTATATTCAATGATTCAATCTAATGAAATCCATAAGAAAGATTTAACTTTAATCTATTTTATTTTGTCAATCAGGTTATATTTATTATTTTTTTTATCATAAAACAAGTCTAAATTAAATAAATTACTCACTGATGCCTTCAAGACGTTTGACACTGCGGCTAGTAGCCAGGTAAAAGATTCTCAAGTAATAGAAGATAATGCCGACGATCAGAGTGGGAATCAGCAACCACACATTCGCGATGGCAACTACGATGATGATGCCGAGCAGCGACAGGCCAATTTGTAGACAATCGATGAGCGCGGTAGGCAGTATCTCATCCACTGCACCCATGTCTTTAGAGAAACGATTGAGCACGCGGCCTGATGTGTTAGTATTGAAAAAGCGCATTGTGGCGCGACTGATGCTGCGGAACATGTGATCGTGTAGCCGTATGGAAGCACGCATGCACGTCCTGAAGAATGCGAACGAACGGATCAGGGTCACGCCGATCGTTAACACGGTCACTATGGTGAAGATGTAGATGCATTCTATGCGCGTGAGAGGACTGTTTGGATCTTCCACGACACCCTTTTCAGTTTGATTCATCTGTGTAAGTTAAGACTGAGACGTTAAAGTATCGCGCGGTTTTTCGAAATCTAGATTTCTTTGAAATCTAGAATTTTTTGAAAGAAAGATTACACATGATCGCTGATTATCTCAAGTCGTATACAATTATACTTACGTAGTTTTCTTCGATATCAACCCACCACGCGATAAAAAAATCACCGCCGCTGGCCGCTAACTGCGACAATACGCAAAGCATAGTGACCATGAATATTACGCACCAATTGCCGCCAGCGCGGAAGTAATCTTTATATACTTTGCCCGCAACATTGCCAGTTGACCGCATCTCAGCCACCTAAAAAATTAATAAGATTAATATTATGTATTAATTTACATAATATTACAATCTATATTAATTATGCAATAATTGGAATTACCTCGTCAGGTTCCTGTTTGGTAGTATCAATTGTCATAAATGAGCTCAGAGATGTAATACTGCCGGTACGTGAATTGCTTCGGCTAGGAGGCGCCGAGGGGGGTCGAGAAGATTTCTCATCCGTTTGCGTTTGATTCTCCAATAATCGACCGAAATCCACTCCCATAGAGCCCAACTCGTCATAAGTACTGATGAACAGAAAATATCTCTTGTATAAAATGAAATGATGTACTATGATATTCTATATATTTTTTTAAATTATATTCTTATTCAAAGATTTATCGATCGATATAAAAAGAATAAAATAGCTGAAAAAAGAAAAATTCTAGAGTCGTACCCTTCTGCTTGGATGGCTCCGTCCTTCAGAACGATAATTCTGCCGACGTTACGCAAGTATTGCAATTGATGAGTCACAAGAATCCGGGTCTTTCCGCGCAGATACTTGTCGATGCACTCTTCGAACATGTGTTTGCCCACATGAGCGTCCACAGCACTCAAAGGATCATCCATAAGATATATGTCAGCTTCAGCGTAAATGGCTCTCGCCAAATTTATTCTGGTAATCATTAATATATGCATATACACACTTCTATATAAAGCCTTCTTACACATTTTATTATTATTATTTATATAACAAAAAGAAAATCATAAATTGCGATTTATGACGATTCTATTTTAAGAAAATTTTTATCGGGATAATCTAGGAAACCAACCTTGCACGCTGGCCACCGGAAAGACTAATACCTCTCTCACCCACTATCGTCTTATCACCATAAGGTAGCAAGCTGAAGTCCCTCTTTAACTGGCACACTTTAGTCACGCGATCATATCGGATCTGATCCATCTTTCGGCCGAACAAAATATTTTGTCTTACCGATCCGGCAAACAGCCATGGCTCTTGACTGGCATAAGCAATTTTGCCATTAACCTGTGTAAAAAAATGTTTAAGAACATGATAAAATTAATTTTTTTTTTTAATAAATAATTAAATATTTTATTCTTCTTCGAGCAAAATTTATTTATCACATTTATTTACTCGAGTTTATTTAATTTATCATCAAAAGGGATTGTACACATACCTGAATAGAACCTTCCTGCAAACGTAGCTCCTTCAGAATAACATTTATCAGGCTACTCTTGCCTGCACCAACCTGGCCAACGATGGCGATCAGTTCACCCGGGCGTACCTTAATGTTGATATTTTGCAAAGTATCCTCTGTTTCGTAGTCCAACCATTTGGCGCTACCATTCTCGATGGAAATACAGTGCTCGATGTAATCCGGCTGATCCCCGGTCATTCGATCGCTCTTCTTCTGATTTGCCAGATCCTTCATATTTTCCTTATAATTTCCATTTGTGTTTTCCTTGTAGTTTTCATTCTCGTTCTCCTTGTAATTCTTATTCACATTCTCCTTGTAGTTCTCATTCACATTTTCCTTGTAGTTCTCATTTACATTCTCTTTATATTTCTCCTTCGCGTTTTCCTTCACTGTCTTGGTTTCGGAAGTCACTTCATCATACATCATAAACTTTTGCAAACGTCTTATGGATACCATCGCTTCCGCCACTTGTGTTATTCCTAAAAAAAAAAAGAAAAAAACAAGGCTAGAAAAAAACGCAGGAAGAAAAACAAGAGAATAAGGATGAAAAAGAAAAATAACAAGAAAAAAATTTTTTTAAATGGAAAGATGCTGTAAACTCTTCAGAATGTTCAGATGTTATTAATTAATTACGCATACCACACACGATGACATATGTACACACACCAATACACACCTTGCGGGAAGAAAACGGTCATAGTCGTACGCAGAATGTTGTAATAAGCGGTTATCATAAACACTTTCTCGGCCGTAATCTTGAAGCCGAACAACACGTAAGACAGCACCGTGATAAACAGCGACATCCTCGTGGAGAAAATGATGAATGACATAGTGACACCTCTGATATATGATGTCCCTCGGATGACGTTGACTTCCTTCCTGTGAACAAATTTTGCTTGTTTTTTTCTTCTTTCTCTTTCGCTTTCTCTTTTCAAAATTCTATTTATTTTTTTTTCGATCCGCAAAAAATATGACCATCTGTTCCAATGAAGCGGACAATGCAACGAAAATATCGGAATAAAATAAGATGTAAACATCTCATTAACAAGCGTGAATTAATTAATTTGTTTTTTTAAATAGCGTTAAACCATCGCATGTGCATGAAAATTGTCGCAACAGTGATTAATTTATTTTCGATGACGGAGTATGGAGCTCATTAAACTCAGAATTATTCGATATTGAGAATTGATGATTTCCGGCTACTTAAACTTTAGGAATGTAACTCAGGGGCAACGTTTTTTAGGCAATTTAGATTTTATTTTATTTTAATAATTTTAATTCGAAAAAAGAGTTTAGATTAGATTAGTTTAGATTTATTTATATATAAAAATTATAAATTAATATATTTATATTATATACATTTATATAATATAATTATATTAAATATTTATAAATATTTATTTATATATACATATTCTTAAAATATTCAAAAAACAACAGATATTTAAAGAGCAAATCGTTTTATCTTCGTAAATTTTTTATTAAAAGACTACATCTTTTTCTGTCTTGATAATACGGACGCGATAAACTTGACTAATAAAAAGTCATCATTACTTTTGATTATTATCATTTTATCTGATCATGTCAATAGTGGTTCAGTTGAAACAAAAACAAAGCAAGTGCCGGCTAGCTATCAATATGCTAGTTTATGATGTTTCAATTCGAAATAAATTGTTAAAGAGAGAGCAAATTATTAACTACTTAAATTCTTAAATACTTTCCGCTTCCGTTAACGAAAGTACGAGAATGCATTTCGAATTTTTTTTTATTTAACGCATAATTACATATATGAAACATTTAAGCGCATTACTTGCGTAAATAACATAAGTGACAGTACTCACTTTCTCGCTTTTTCTATGAGTGCGCTAAATGGCTTTTCCCATGTGTACATCTTAATAGCTTGAATTCCGCTAATAATCTCGTTTGTCAATCGCACCCTCTCGTCAGTTCTGATTGCGGTTCTTAACCTCAGCTCAGATGATTTTTTGCCCAGCCATCCTGAAAAATTTCGAAATCAAAGGGATAAGATAACAAAATAAAAAAATAGATGTATATATGTATACATGACCGAATATATTAATAATAACAATACATATTAAAATATTAATAAAATAGAAGAATACATAGGATTTATTATAATTTTATTTTTAAGACTATCAGAAAATAGAACAAAATACAAAATCGAAATAAAAGATTTAGAAATGCAATCACAAAAATTGGGAAGACGATTCTCGTCACGAGACACAAATTTGTACCGACTTCTTTTATCTCAACTATTCTTCACAGATACACGACATAGGTACACATTAAATCATTTTTTCATTTGTTGAATTATGATGAGAGACTTTGTAGATTTTCTCGCAAGAATAATAAATAATAGATAGAAACAGTTAGAAGAGTCTCACCTTGCAAAGGAATAAACATGAGCAGAGAGGCGACTCCGATGATAGCGGATATTCCGATGTCGAGGAAGTAATACATGAAGAATGTAATAATGATAGTCTCTAAGGGTCCGATCCACAAGTAATGGAGAAATATGATGCTAATGTCGAACCTATTGACGTCGTTGGATAGTAGATTTACTGCCTGCCCAATTGTCGTCTCGCCCAGCGCGGTTCTAGTCAGCTTCAATGTCTTTCGATAGATGAGCGAGCAGCAAGCTATACGTATCTTCATGCCCATATGCAGGATTCCCATCATATATGGATGTATGATGAACACATTGACGGCGGAACACAAAATGATGCCGGCCGCGTACAAATAAGCGTGGAACTCGTCAACCTCCTGGGTATTGTAGTATCGTAGTAACTGGCCCAGAAAGATCGGTTGCAACAACCTGCGTCAGTATTCAACGAGAAAGTTCATTAGATGTGAGAAAATTTGTGTGCGATTTAAAAATTCATATTATATTAAACTACATATTAAACTATTTACGTGTCTAACACTTGTACCTGAGCAAAATCTCCATGACGGCCAGAAGTATTCCATATAGCAGGACCTTGAAGCCAAAGCACTTGATGATGACTCTTAGCAAACTGGGCTCGCTCACCTTCTTTAGGGATCCAGTGGTCGCATTCTTCTTCAGCCGACGTTTGTACGCCTCGCATTCTTTCTCCCAGGCCTTCGCTATTTTAACACCAAGAATACCACTTGTATGTTCTTTAAGGGGTGTGTACAGATCAGTTACTTCAAGATCTCTGCGGTAACCCACCCAGAACGTGCGTAGGACCCAACTGCGAAGAAAAAAATCAAAGCATACACGTTTTACTCGCACAAACCGTCCGCTATTCATCCAATTCGTATGAATCTTTTCTCCTTTAAAATGCTATATTCCACGTCTCCTATTTTTCGTTCAAGATATTTTCGTTAATATTTAATGCAATCGTGATGCAGGTAAGGCCCGAAACTAATAATTGAGAGCGGTTTTTGCAAAATTCGACATTTATAAAATCAAAAATAATTGAAAAATATATCAATCATACAAGAAAAAAAACGCACTTTTTTAAAAATTATTAAATTATTATGATAGAATATTATACAATAACGATGGCTAATATTTCAAGAAAAAAAAAGAAATTATTAATAATATTTCTTAATCTGTATATAATCCTCACTAATGTATTTGATTGAAAATGCGACTATCCCTTTTCAAGAAAAACAACTTTTCCTAAAAATATTATTCGAAGATAAAAAGATCGAATCTAAATCACGATTGCTAGATAAAAACATTCAATTAAATCGCGATGATAAAAACTAACAAACTCTGAATTGAATGAAAAAATCATATGTACTCTTAAGTACTTGATTTCTTATTATCCGAATCAAATAAAATCGATAAGGCAAGAAGATAACGCGGAGTATAAATATCGAGTATTAAAGAAAAAACAATTTACTAAACAAAGTAGTGCAAGGATCCAGAGACATTATTCGCATCTTATTCAAAGTTGTTTCACATCTCACAGTCCGTTTACACATTCAAGAAGCTGATTAGATATCTCTGCTATGTACACTCTATATCTCTAATATTAAGATGATCACGCGCAAAGTAGGAAATATGAGTATCTGAACAATGAGTATCTGTTTCATTTTTTATCTACCTGTTTTTATCTTCAGTGTCGATTATTCTAGGAAATATCTAGTTGTTCTATGAAAATGCGCGGGCTATAATCAAAACGCAAGATAATATCATATCCCTTTGACTTTCCGATGGTATGAAAGATTCAATATTATTATATTATAAATTTGAAACAATATGTGAGATTATATTATCAGTATTAAAAATCTGACAAAAATGTCGAATTAATTCTAATAAAACCTACTACTTAATAACATTTATGAATTAATCATAATATTTATTAATTATTAATATATATAATTTAAATAATAATAATTAATAAATATAATTATTTAATAATATATAATTTTAAACTTATCGACTCTATCTAAAGCAATTAAAATCATCGTCATCATCATTGTGTTCGATTTCCGTGTTTTCATTCAATAGAAATGTCTCAGATTACATTGAAGTGTAAAAGATCGGATCGCTGTATTAATTCTAATTAAATCTATCGTAATTTAAACCTCCAAACTTGTGTGCGGACTCTCTAAGGAATCCTGTATCATCCTGTCGCTTCATAAAAAAGACTCACGAGGGGTCCACGAGAAATCAAAATGTCATTACACTGTCGATTTCTTGCTGAAGCAGCATCTCCTCTCCTCTTCTTCTCTCTCTTATTTTTATCGAGGATTTTATCAAGTGACACTTGTCTTGCTTTTCGTACTTACCTGAACGTCAACGCGCTGAGAATATTTGCGGCAGCTCTGGGATTCTTCACTTTCTCAGTTTGCACTTTCCCATCCATGATGATGATGATGATGTTGACGATGATGACACCGTCTCACTCTCGAGGCTCTTCTGCAAGATATAATAAACTCTCATGTACACACATGGATGTATAGTTACACGTCGCGATTGAGTAACGTCTGACGATGTTCGGCGCAAAAAAAAGGCCAGAGAAGACAAAAGGAGAGAGGAGACATTCACACCGAGCATCATCGCGTGGCTCTCCGTGTCGTCTCTTTTTTTTTTTTTTTTTTTTCGTTAAACAGAGGTCAAAATTTGATAATTAGAAATATCACTTGATATCTTATCACCATTACACGCGCGTCACCGAGTGATCTTCCGATATTGTACCTTATCTGCTGCGTGACACATGTGTTTTCACATATCCGATCTCGAAATAATTTTCATATAAGGCCATTGCACGTTGAAAAATTTTAGTCGTAATCATAATGCCGTAAGAAAATTGACCAATCACAATCAAACATTCTAAAACATAATAAGAATGTTTGAAGTGCCATTGGTTGATTTACTTACGGCTCTACGATTATGACTACAATTTTTTAAGGTGCAATGGCCTATACTGGGCGTAATTCGTATTATCGCACGTTGTTACATCTCGTTATGAAAGCTAAAGCAGCTGCTTGATAACGCTGCAGATCTTCTGTCACAGATAATTTTTCCTTCCGTATACATATTTTTTATTTCGATTTTTTTTTTCACAGCTAAATCATAATTGCAAAATAATTAAATTCCTAATTTAATTTATATCTTTAGTAATCTCTGACATTCTTCTTTTATATGTATATCGATAAAATTTCATATTATTGCATATAATTGCGTTATTTATCAGCACGTTAATTACCTTCAACTTTAGATGCACAATATCAACCTACGAGTAGTTGTTTTATTTTCAAAAATAGATAAGATAGTAATCTTTTACAGCTCCTACACTCGCTGTGATTGAAATCATTGGTTTAATGCTTCTAATACAAAGCGACAAGCGTACTGAAAGCCTTTATCTTGTCTTCTGCATAAATAAACCGGTTATCTTTAAAGTCTTTAAACATATAAAATGCAACACTAAGACGACCAAGATAGAATTGTTTGTATAAAGCACCGATGTATTATTTAACGATAAGTGATAAAAATACTTCTCGAACAATAGATACAAGTTATTTAAATACACTTTACATTAACTTAATTATTTTAATTTTTCTATTTTAATTTCTATTAATTTTACTATCTATTAATTTAATCAAAACTTATATTAATAATAATGTTTTTCAAGCCAACAATGTGGACGCTTCGGAGAAATTGATTACCTCGCGAGAATTTCCGCAATCAATCAAGCGTCATCGAAATTAAATATTCGAAAAGCAAGCAAAAAAATAAATAAATTTTAATATATATGAATTTTTGCTGGAAAAAGTCTCTCTAAGCATAATTTATGAATATTCTAACAAATTCGAATGTTGACACACATTAAAACTTTATTTACATGTCTCTATCTCGACATGCACACACGGAATTTGCTACCTGGAAGATTATTTGAGATATACATATTCATTCAGAAAATTTAATCCACGCGATGAAGATCCGCGGGGAAATTTAACAGATCGTAGCGTAAATTCAATCTGACGAATAACAAATCCATTACACTTTGTTGCCAAATATTAAGTAATTAGCGGATGATGTTACACAATTTTGGCGGATTCCACAAACGCGTTTATCATAGATTAGATTGTAATGTAATCATCGATAAAATTTGTGATGTTTCAACAGATAGGAAACTACGATAAATTTCCATTAATCAATCACATTTTTTAAAACTTTCCAGCAAATAATATTAGTTCCTTACAAATTTTTTTCAAAAAATTCCTAAAAATTGCGATTTCTTAAATTAGACTTCTTTCAGAATATCCTTAAGCCAAGATCAATTTTCTGAATTGAACGCGCCACAAAATATAAACAGTCGCAGTTTAAGTGATGACATAATTTCAGTCTTATATGCATGGAGTTAATTATAAATAAAATCACAGAACGGACTTAACTGATACATGACATTTTGATAACGAAATCGCGATAAACATGGGCAAGATGATATATAGACGATGACTTGGAATTTCGGTTAAGACAATGTAAAAACATTATAATTTTTTGGACATGTTTATGCACTTGTGAAAATATATTCCGAAAATGGAGATAGCGTTAAAAAAAAATACAAATGTTCGTTTGTAATTGTTAGATGTTAAAGCAACACTCAATTTCATAAATAATTATTATTTTGGACCGATGATCATGAAACGCATAATACAATATAATATAAAAAGTAATATGCATTCCTGATATAAAATTAACGTGAGTATCATCAATATAACAGAAGATGACATTTTACAAAATTGTTATATAGAGTATCTATTCAAATTTTGTAAAAAAAATTCCCTGATTTTCCAAGTATTTTTATTCGACATTCCAAATTTTTAAAAAATTTTTTGGTTGAATAAAATACAAAGCTTCTTAAGTTTCAGTGCTAGATTATAAAAATGTACTGAAAAAAGCTGAATAACTTCTGTTAAAGGTAAAAATTTTCAACTTGCATAACATTTTCATTTTTTATTTACATTTTCGCTAAAAATAAAAATAAGGAATATGTACATTCAATATTTTTTTCAAAATAAGGAATATGTACATTCAATATTTTATCAAGACATTGAATATATAAACAAAGAGATATTTATAATATATTTTAAATAATTCAACTTGACTTATCGTATATTGATTATAGTATAAGAAAATTATTAAAGAAAAAATTATTTTAAAAAATTCCTCGAAGTCCAATAAAATTCCATAAGAATTCCTTGATTTTTCCAGATACAAAAAATTCCAGAAAGTCCAGCTTTTCCATATTTTCGTAGACACTCTACTAGAAGAGACGAGGAAAATAATTATCACGTTCCTCGAAATATGATATTTCTCATAAAAGATATTTTTATCCAAGACATTGTTTACACAGATTAAGTAGAATTAAATAAACTTATGATAACATAAGTATATAGTATATAGTAACAAGCAGATTCTCTCTTGAATTGAAAATAAAATTAAATTGTCTCTCAATTTTCTACGGTCTTTCAATTTTTTGTTCAAAATGCTAATCCTGTTTGTTTTACCAATCTCGTGTCATTGTAAGACTCTATTGTCGCCATCGGCATCCATCTGTCGACATTGGGACCGAGCGTTATCAGAATATTGTCGGAGCAATTAACCATCGTTATAATACATACAAAACGTAGGAATTAGTCAGACAATCGCGCCGCGATAAGAAAGCTGCACAATAATCACATTTGTTTAGTGTATTCTTTCGGTGCTCGCTAAAAAAATAACTGCCTTTTCTTAATCAAATCGATTTCGATCTGTGCCTTTGGAAATTTTCCAATTACCGCGATTTTTAATCATTCTTCATCGATGTATATATTTTCGTTATATCTATTTCTTGAGTTACTCAATTATTTTTTTTCGCAATATAGTTAATGGATGTTTCTCCACATAAGAAATATATATATATATATATATATATATTTTTTTTTTTAATAATATTACATTGTTATATATTTTTTATTTTATTATATTATTTTTTTATCTTTTTATGTAATTTTTTAATTAATAAAAAAATAGAGCGCGTTAATAAAATAATAGAAATCGTTAATCCATCCGAACGAAAAATGATTTGAAACACATTTTTTTTTCCTCACGTCTATTCCCTTAATATTCTTTCAATTTGTTACATAATACTCAATTAAGATTAATTCATTGTTGACGCAACGGTCGATATGAATTGTAACGTTATTTGAACATCATATTACACGTGCTTTCTCTTATATCCCGTTGATAAAGATAGCGTTATTGATTTATTTGGCGCGCCTTTGGCGCTTTTCGTTTAGTAGAAGACTCCATTAATTTTATAAACTGGAAAGAGACGAAATATATTTTTAAAGAAAGGGAAAGATAAAGAGAAAAAAAATTGAAATCAGAGTCACTTTAAAATATATCTTAATAAAATTTTAGAGAAAATTTAAATTAAGAAAAGATCAAATTTCTGTGTATTTCGACTAGAGAGAAAATTTTGTTGGGCTATTAGTGTTAAGCTTAAATATAATCTTCATTAATATCTCATAATTTAATAAATATAAATTAGTTAATTATGCTCAAATGTCTTTAATTTATTAAAATATTTTGCATTTAATGAATAGATAAAAACATATTTATAATCATGATTAATTTGTAAATAATCGAAAATAAGAGAGCCTTCTTGAAAAAAGTAATAAAAACAAAACTGTGCAAAGACTCTAATAGAGATAAGGAAATCTCAATTTGCGTTATATTGATGATGATATGATATAAATGATGCTATATAAAGTTGAAATTAAAAGGCAAGCAATACAGATCTTTTTTATATAACTATATACAATTTTTATATAATAATTTTATATAACTATATATGTATGAAAGATTGATCTCCATGAGAATATAATCGATAGTAATTTCTTTTCGCGCTGTCCTTTTTCTCACTTTTTTATTCAATGATATTAGGTTTAATTTACAAGGACAAGCCATCAAATAAGCTGAAATATTCATTGTCTCTCTCATCTTCTATTTCTTCAAATCATTTATTGCTCCTTCAATATTAATTGCGCGCATTTATGTCCACCCTATATGTGTATATTGTTATATATATATATATATATATATATATATATATATATATAAAATAATCAAAATGTGTGAAATTATTAGTATCTGTTAGTTTATCCGTTGTAAAAAGTTTAATTTACTATTATTTATTTATTATTTCAGAATTGAATTTTTTTTTACGCGGACGACAAATAAAAAATATATATCTCATAATAATTTAAAAATTAATTGAGAGATAAGAGTGAGAATAAAGCATCTTTTAAAAGTACTTTCAGTTTTAGTATCATTTATTATTTATATCATCTTCAATATCGCAAATGTCGAGATTTTCTTATCGCGACTTAAATAGAAGTCTTCGCCTTGCTTATCAAGATCCTCACTTTTTTCAAGAGTCCTCTCTTATTTTCAATTATTTATAAATTAATCATATAATTATTAATATTTTTTCATCTATTTAAATACAAAATATTTTATAAATCAAGAAAATTTCTACTGTAATAAAATAAAGTCATAAACAATTTTCAAACAAATTTCTCGAAAACTATAAATAAGAATAGCAACAAAAAAATTGTTTTTTTGGCTTAATTTGTTTTAACATTTAATTAGAGAGATTTATTGTGTGACATATACGTGTGTATGGATATTTAAGACTTCTTTAAGATTTATTAGACCTCTTATACTAATACTAATCTAAGCTGTCTTATCGCGATATCGTTAAATTTATGTCAATCACATATATGTTCTCTCTCTCTCTCTCTCTCATTCAAACATCTTAAAAAGTCACTCAACATCTCTGAAATCTTGAATTGTTTACGTCAAAGCAAAATTGTTTACAAAATATGAATTCAGATAGCACAATATTTATGATAAATATTCCTAAATATTTTGTACTATTTATTTTTTGAAATATTATATAAATAGTTTATATACATTAAGAGAAGAAATTATCAAAATTTTATTCTATATATTATTAAAATATAAATTAAATATTTTATATAATATTTATGGTATAAAATAAATAAAAAATAAATATTTTAAATAATATTTTGTAAATATTTTTATAAATATTTTTATGATATTTTTATGATATTTTTATGATAAATCTTTATGATCTTTTAAATCTAAAAACACAAAAATATTTATAAAATATTCAAACAATTATTATAAATATTCTGTACACATTTATATTGTGTGTTGTCTGGGAAAGGCAAATTCAGCGTGCTCCTAAAAACATACACAGATATACGCATACTCTTTATTCCACCCAAAGAATCGAGCGTAAACATTCATCACTAATGCAAATATTTTGACAGATCACTTTGTAATTTGATATGTCCGCTAATGTTCGCCGAAATGACTCGTCGAAGTACAGGAATTCGAGTCATGCGCCGACGACACGAGGGATACACTGGACATATAGTTATCGATAAGAACACAATGGGGCTTACATAACAGGCGGAAATGAAAAATACGATTAACAGGTCAGTTAGGGTAATTCAACATCTTGCTTTTCAAACAAACCTCCTCCTTTTCAACGTGTCAATTTCAAAAGTTTTTTCCCCAATTTAACTTGAAAAGAACAAATTGAATATGTTTATAAGTTACTTTGTCAGATGATCAAGCCGTTAAGTTTTATATAAAAAAATTTTCCGCTGCTCTTTTCGCACTCTCACATTTGTCAAACTTCTATAAAAAAAAAAAAAAATTTATTTACATCGCAATAGATATTGAATCATACATATATTATATTTATATAATATGAAAAAAGCAGAGAAATCGAAAAACGCAATATCATCGAAGATCATTTAAACTTAATAGAAAAGACGCGCGAATTCTCTTAAAAATTTCACGTGAAGTCCGCGCTTTTATGTAACTACGTTCACTTTGATTCGGATTCCTTGAAATCACGCTAGGTTTGTGGTTATAATTTCGCCGATCGAGGGGTAAGGCGAGGAAGAACTTACCTTTAAGGTCAAACTGCTTGCTCCAAAGGAGGGCAAGGGGGATGTATATACTTGTATCAAGAGTCCATAACGCCTCCGATGAAGCGTGTGAAGTGCGACAGTCCCGGCGACAACGATGACGTCCACTCGAACGAAAGGCTTTTACTCGACTGCACGGTTGCGTGCATGTGTCATTCCGAGCGCGACACGTGACACATGACGTAGATCCATCGTCGATCCCGCGACGACCGCGCGAAAAGATCCCTCGGCGATTTTCTCCATCTTTAGAAGCTTCCAAGAGCGCCATTGGTGTCATTTCGTGTAAACTCCTTCAGCCAATTCTCGTAATCGATGGTCGATAAACACGAATGAAGGGGAGGGATATTTTCGAAAATATTACAAATATAATAATAAAAAATTTACATTTTAGTTGTATGAGAAGCCAATGAAAAGTATTGCGCTTGATAAAATATTTTATAACGTCAAATAAAAATTAAATTTTTTCCTAACTTATATATTAATTTACGAGTTATTACATTTTGGACGCTCGCGAATATTGTAGTTAAAGTCAAAAAGTAAACTTTAACAAAAATATAATCCCCTTGAAAAATTATAGTTTAATCACAATACTTTACACTATCTCATCTCTATATAAGCCTAAGAATAGTATACGTAGAAAATGTTAGTGACACAAATTGCTATATAATTTCATTTAAACTTTCACAAGATTCTCTTTTTAGTTTTTCTCGGATTATTAAATTCTGATAAATTACATTATATTAAAAAATATAATATAATAATAAATTCTTTAATTATCTTCTCAAAATCACCCCTTTGAATCTTTAAAATTTTTTGACTATTGAAATAATTAAAGATTTTATTAAAATTTGACATTATATACAAATTATATAAATAAATTGTCGATTTCGATATTTTATTCATTCATAAGTAATGCAAAAAATATTTTATAATACTTTAAATATAAAAAAAATTATAATACTCTAAATAATATTTAAATAAATTATAATACTTAAAATTACTTTATATCAATATATAGAACAATCATATGCACGAAAACTTCTTGGAATATTAACTTTTTCATCAATTTGGAGTAAATGTAATTAAATATATATATAGCGAGGAAAACATTAATGCATAGAATCTCATAACTTAATGGAGGATAATCTCCCGAAAAAGCGAAGTTTCCAATTTAATTCTCTAATGAACAAAGATGTCAATATTTTAAATCAATGAATAATCTCAATAGAGAGATCCTGCACTCGTCGAAGTCAATTTTACAATCTCTTTATAAAAAAAGAAACTTTATTTCTATATTATACGTTTTCAAAACGGTGTTATACATTGACATTTTGCAGAGAAATATTATTCTAACAATTTCCATCTAAAGGTAAACTCGTTTTTTCCTGGTCGTAAGCGCATCATTTACCTCGCATATATCGCATTTATTTATTATTCTATCCGTTACCAACAACTCTCTATGTACATCTTAATTTTTTAGCATATTTATTGTTTTATCTCTCTATGTACATCTTAATTTTCTATCTGATTTTTTTTAGCATATTACAATTGGTTCTGTTTTCTGTTCTAGACACATATATCTAACTTAACATAACGTTATTCGCTAAGCTAATACCGCGTTTGCTTTATATAATTTTTAATTATTAATTATCTATTATTGTTTCGTTATATACTTAGAGAAAATGTATTTCATACCTCCCCTTATCTCGTTCAGTCTCTTCATATGAATTAAACCGATTCCTACAGATCCTTGCAAAAGTTTCCATCGATTTGTGAAAAATTGTTATTCAATCTCGTTTTTAATAATAATTTTTTTCTTCAAATCATTATATGATAATAAGTGAAATATATGTTATATCTTAATTTATCTTAACAATTAATATTTAAAATTTCAATTTGATTAAATATTTCAATTTTTAATATCCAGACTTGCTAAAGTCCGTGGATTCTAAAAAATTTCCGAGATATTAAAAACGTAAATATTTAAACAAATTAATATTTTAAATACTAATCGTTAATGCGGATTAAAGTTTAACACAACAAAATTCATTTATTATCGTAATGACTTAAAAAAAATTATTAGAAATATTATATCCATAAATATTTAAATAAATCAATTATCAGAATTATTGTATATGTACCGTTATATTGGATTCTCCAGAATTTTCAAATAAGTAGAAGTTCAAAGTCACTTAAAGAATGAAAATCAAAGAGTCGATAGATTTGACACGAAAGATTTTCTCTTTAGATTATTTAAGTTTTTGAATGCTCAGATCACATTAACTTCTTTAAGTCGTGAGATTTGCAAAAATTCAGATTCACAGATTTTTCAAATATTTTATAATTTTACTTGATTTTTTCAGATGTTCTAATTTTTAACTCTTTCGTTACATCTGTCGACCCTCTGAATTCTTAGATGTAATCACGTACTATAGAAAATAACGAAAAAAAAAAAAAACGGAAACTTTTGTAAGTATCCAATATTACAATATAATTCTATAAAAATTGATGTAAGCCCTGTGTAACAATCTAATATTACAAAAAATCATACAAAAAAATCATAGTTCTGGCAATATAACACACCACGCATTGATTTAGTTAATACACATTGGTTCGTTTCGCTTTGTAAAAAAATATAATCTTTGTTTAGTCCCTCTACTAGATAGCATAGTCTTTATACGCACAAAATATTTCGATATAATCAACTCTGTACTTTTAAATCTTTTTAATCAAAGCAATGCAAGAAAAATTATAAATTTTATTTCTCATAATTTAACAAAATCAATTAATATTTCATTTTTCATATTTTTTTTTCAATTCTATAGGAAATGTTTGAAAAGGTTTGATGAATTTTATGTATAATCTGCATTCAATATTCAATTTTATTTATTTATAATCAAATTTTTTTATAAATTAACAGTATTACGTCACAATTTATCTTTTTTATATTATCCTTGCATCTTCATCTACAAACTGAATTTCAAAAGTATTCTCTTTTTTGTAAAATGTCCGATTTTTAATTTAAGCTATTAAGTATGTGTCTTCAAAACAAATTACTACAATTATTTAAAATAAAGGGGATTTATATGTGTCATTTTAAATAAAAAAAAAATAAAAAAAAATAATTTTTCCAAGAAAAATATCTTAGAAATCTTAGATATTGTATAGATCTTAATAGGATATTTATATATATGTATAAATATATATATATATATATATATATATTTCTTTTTTTTGTTATAAAATTACCATTCTTATACACGAAACGAAACATACAGATCCCCTTTATTTTAAAAAATTCTATCTTATAACCTTTACTTTGGAAAAAATACAGAACTTAAATAAAAAAAATTGAACATTTTACTAAAAAAAGAATTGTTTTGAAATTTATTTATTTTTTTAATATTCATTTATTTGAGACAAAATATTTTCTTATTTTTTTGTTAAAACCTTAAATATATAAGTCATTATAAAGTTATGCAATATAAGTCTCTTCTCGAATAAACTTTTGTTATCAGAGTTGTCGTTTAGAGAGATTAATATTTGTAGTCGCATTGCTTTGAACAAGTTCGAGTAAAAAACTTTGAGCTAGTGAATCGTTAGTCAGAAGACTAGCTTCTGCGAATTTTCGTCTCTTAGCTGTGAGAACGAAATCAGACATTAGATTGCACTACTCCGTTGAATCATGACAATCCTCGCCCTTCTGCTTTTTCTTTTTCTTTTTTTTTATTTTTTTTATTTTTTTATTTTTTTTTGCAATGGACACAACATAGGTTAGAAGACGATTCACTTCGCAAAGTCAGAACAGAATACCTTTGGGCAGTCGTTGCGGATCAACGAAGATAAGAAGTCTCATAGGATCCCAAGCTACTAGCACAGGAAACAATAATTTAGAAGGAATGAAAAATTAGACAGGAGAATAATAGGAATATAAGAATAGAAAAATTTTTCTTTAGGATCTTAAATGTTAAAGTTGCTAAATGTTAAATGTTAATTTTAATGTTAGCAGTTATTTCAATATTGTATTTAGAAACATGAACAGAAAAGACCCGATAACAACTAATCAATTTATTCTAAGTAATGTTTATGAAAAATGGCTACTGAAGCATGGGATGGAAATGGACTGAAGATCTTATCGCGAAGTATCTCACCTTCGTTGAACGCGATTGGCTCTTCTTCCTCTTTCTCTCTCTTTTTGTACTAAGTAGTAAAAAAAATTTAAAAAATTGGCCTAGCAAAATTCTCTATATGTTTGTACAAAAATCGAGTGAAGATAGAGGAAGAATCATATACAACTGTAACCTCCGACTTGCCAGTTTTTCTTTTTCACTACAAAGATAGCACTATCAGAAAATAAATATAAATGTTGTCTTTCTAATGATGGTTTACAATACCAGGAGAGAGGCGCAGCATCCAACATTTCTTTTCTCTCTTTAACTTTCTCATTTTCTCTATGGATAATTTTTATCGAGCCTGAGGATTTGCCAGCATCAATCCAATTTTCTCATACGCATACATCAAATTCTTTGCCAATCCCTTAGAACAACCATTCTCCTGAATAGTCTGGAATCTATAAGTTCTGAAATTCTTGTCATGATCAATGTAGGTGACTGCTGCCATCAAAGGACACATAATGATTTTTGTGTGATCCATAAAGTTGACCTGAGAAGCAAATATCCCAAGGCAAAGAATATTATAACAATTCTGACATAATAATAAAATTATCTAGTAATAAATGAAGTCATATATTATGTTTTTTCCTTATTAAAAGTTCATGTATTAATTAAATAAATTATAAAATAATGCAAAAAAAAAGACAAATTAACATATCAGATATCGTTAAATAAAAAAAAAAAAAAAATATTAAGAAAATAGTTTAGAAAAAGTTAAAGTATAACAAATATGAATATTGTGTGTATATGTATGTGTGTGTGTGTGTGTGTGTGTGTGCGTGTGTGTGTGTGTATGTGTATACACATAAAATAAAAACAAACATCTAATTTTCAAATATGCAAAATTTGTAAGAAAATATTAAGTTTATAAAAATGTGTTCAATTATTTTAATACTCACTTGCACTGTGCCATTAGTCAATTGCATCACGACAGCAGATTGGGTTCTGAACCATTGATGTATGTATGGTATTCTGGACAGAGAATCACTCTGCTTCACCGCGATAGAGCCGCCCGCTTTCATCAAATGCTCGTTCATATATTTCAAAAAGAAATTCATCAGTTTCATTTTCTTTTCGAGATTAGTCGGATATTCTTTAACCGTGTAGTATAACTCATCGCCTTCACGATTAATATAGTGAATATTGAAACCATTCGCTAGCATAATCAATCGCGTGCCATCATTATACATCACGCCAACGCCATCATCGGACAATTGATATCCAAAGCCGTATTTATCCGAATAATCTACCCATTTACTGATCCAGATCACAGGTTGCGCCGCCGGATCAGTCATCTCGTCTGCGAATTTTCCAAATAACATTTTTATAATAGCATACAATATCATAGCATTTTAGTTATATTTATGTAATCGATTATTATGTGCAACTTAAAATTGTATTAAAAAATGTCTAAGAATATATTTTCTGAAGATATTAAAAATTATTTTATTATCTATCCTAATAAAAGATATTAAATTTAGTGATAGTTTTTCTATTAACATACCTCCTGAAGAAGTTATATCTTTAGAAGACTTAAATTTCAGTACTGCAGCCAGTTGTTCTTTTAATGTGTAGAGCATTTTTTTGATATCATGATTGACTCTTTGCGGTTCTATTGTCTCGGTACTAAGCTTGGTTTTTCGCAACGGACTATTTGGTACCCGAGAAGCGAGAATTTCCTGTTCTGAATAGCCATTAAGGTTCATCTCTCCAAGCGGTTTGCGATTGCAATGCGACTCAAGCATGTCTAAACGCGGTGCCATTGTCAAGCAAGAAAGTGGCAAACTTGTTGGCATATATCCTGCGATCATTAAAAAAACAAGTAGAAAATAATAAAAAAAAGCGTCATTTTTTTATACTTTGATTTAATAATAGAACAAAAAAATATTGTTTTCAGTACAAAATTATAAGAAAAAAATTTATTAGTTCGTTAACATTTATGTCACTAATTGTTGAGATAAAGTTGTATAGACTAAGAAGTATTCAAAATAAATAGAAAAAACTTAAATTATACACATCTAAAAAATTATAACATATTAATAAATAAATTAAATTAATTTACTTTTAATTATTATATTTAAAAATTTTCAGAGAATTTATATAATTGCTTTATGACAACAAAAGTAAATATTGCACAATTTCACATTTTACGAAATAATGAACATACCAGAAGTGAAGAAATTATCTTTCATCAGTTTGGTGACAGATGGACGTCTCGATGGATTTAGTTGCAGCATGTTTGCTACCATATTCATGGCAGGCTTGGTGATATGTTGTGGCGTTTTGTATTGTACCTGCTTAATTCTTGAATACGTCTCTTTTAGACTTGACGTCTCAAAAGGAGGTTTGCCCACAAGCAGAGTATACATTATGCAACCAATGCTCCATATGTCGGCCTCGTATGAATGCCCAATCTTCGTCAGCACTTCTGGTGCTATGTAATTTGGAGTTCCACAGACAGTTCTGTCGAAAAATTCAGTCAAATCATTGTAATTAAAAAAATCTAAGCCATTTTTGATAGACCAAAGATTTTATAAAAATGTTAAAATTTAAATGTTTAATTTATCAATGTTTATTCAACTTCAAAAAATTAAATTTTAGAAGAGATGATATATTATCATTTAGAAAATGTATGTGGATCAAATTTCTATATAAATATGTTGCATATTCAATTACTTTTTTCTTTCACCATCATGTTCCAATCTGGTCGCTAATCCAAAATCACCAATCTTTACTTGCAACTCGTCGTTCAAGAATAAATTGCCTAATTTTAAATCTCTGTGAATTATTCTATGCTGATGCAAGTAAAAAACTCCATCCAAGATTTGTTTCATAAAGTATCGTGTTTCACATTCTGACAATGCTTTCCTACGTTTGTGCAACTCCATCATTGACTAGAATGTTAAATATTCATAAAACGATTATAAAACAATGCAATTCATACTTGTAAAAAATTGTTGTCACAAATACTTACTCTCTTGCGACAGAGTTCCAAGATAATATAAATATTATGGGAATCGTCAAAGAAACCATGAAAACCAACAATATGTCTGTGATTCAAGGTTTGATGTATTGCTATTTCTTGTGTCATCTTCTCTCTCTGATTGCTTTTTATCATCAATGATTTTGGCACAATTTTTCCGGCAAATACTTGATGTGACTTTGATTCTGTGATTTCGTAACATTTTGCAAAGCCACCCTAATGAATATAAAAATAACAGAACAAAAATAATTATAAATAATAAAAGAAAAACCTCATTGTGTGTGTGTGCAAAAAACATAATAAAATTTTAAGAAAAAAATTTTAATTATTAGGTACATTCAACTGAAACATAGACTGAACTTTTTGAGAATAACGACTTTAGTCCACGTTTCAGGTATCTAATATAAAGTAAGTTTCATATATTTTTTGTATACGTAATTTATAACAATGAAAAAAAATTAATCACTGTAACAGAGAAAATTGAATTAAATATTAACATTAAGATTATTTATGTTTTGACATTTAGATATTCCAGTACAAAGACACTGATATATTCCAGAATAATAAAATAATATAGCAATTGCTGCATTTAATATATTTCGTGTATTATAACTTACAAAAAATATATATATATATATATATATATATATATATATATATTCTTGCACGCATATAAACAAAATATTAAAGCACCGACATCAAAATAACGGCGATAAACTAGTGGGTCACGGAGATTTTAAAGTTCCTCAGTTACAACAACATATCGCCAATATGTATCCCACGAAAAATATGCAACAGGTGTGTCAGATTCATAATCGAAAAAAGAAAAAAAAAATAAATTCAAGAAGAATGTGATTTTACACGATGACAAATTTTTAAGCAAGTCTCAATGACAAATTTTATCGTAACTTTCGAAATAGTATCTTCAGCTCAAATATTCCCTTGATTGACTCGAAAAGGGCGAAAGCGAGCAATTTTTCTCCTCGCGATTTTTTCGATCCGCGAATTACATCCTCCCTTCGACGAGACGAGTGCGACAAATGTCGCACGATTTGCATCGTGCTCGCCACGAGGGAGCACGATGCGAATCCATAGAAGGGAGCATGTGAAAAATCGTGCGTAACAAAAGGTCGACGAGAAGAAGGACGAAGGCTTCGAGGAGATCCTTTCGCTTACCTTGCCGAAGAAGCGACCCTTCATGTAACTCTTGCCGGTATTGGCATCATATATGACATTTGGTATCGTGCACTCGTCGTCCTTCGACATCGCGCGCTGACAAATAAATCTTCGCGTTCTCGGACTAGCACGTAATCGCACCCGTTCGTCACGTTGGGTTCGCGCGACCGGCGACGTAAAAATTTCGTTCGCGCAACAACGGCTCGAATAGAGCCAAGGCCCGCTTTCGTTTATCGGTGCAGCTTCTCTATCTCGCACGTCGACGAGCGGGAGGGATTATACAGGAGTATCCAGACAGTCGTGTATGCGCGCCCCCGCCACTCCAGGTACCGCAGAATTCGCCGTTCGCCGAAGTTCTGTTCGAACTGCTGTTTTGCTTTCTTGTCGCGGAAGACACGCAACGGCTCGCCGGTTTAAATGTCGCACGGCCGACCAATCGCCGCACCACCGGCGTGTCACGTGGTCGCGCGCGTTCGCGCGCGATCCGACGCCGCCACGCGGTCGTTGACATTAGCAGTTTTTCCAGCAAGAAACGTAATGTCATACAATTGGCTGTCAAATAGAAAAATTGTCGCGACTTTAAAAATTTTCTATCCGATTGGCTGTTAAATAAAGAATTTTTTAAGTCCTGAAAATTTTCTGTCTGACTGCCAATCTCGTGTGACATTTATATTATATTTTTCGATAGAAAGTTTCTATAAAATATCATTGTCTCATTTTCTTTTTTGGAGAAGAAGAGAAATTAGAAGAGAATTAAAAAAATAATTATTAATTAAAAAATAAATTAACAGTTATATTAATTATATATCTTATATTTTATCTTATATCTTATTATTATTATTAATTACATATTTTATTAATTAATAAATAATTAATATAATATATGATTAATAATAATGATAAGAGTTTAATTTTCAGTTTAAATTTCTAGAGAATTTTTTTTATAATAATTTTAGTTGGATATATTGGCAGCACTGTTGGACACCGCGCCACCATTGATGAACGATTGCGGGATGCGAACTTGACTCGAGTAGTCGTGGTCGATGTTTCTCTTTCCTGCTCTTTCCGCCGCGGTAGTCGTCCATTTTGCTTGTCCGTTTGTACAAGCGTTTTTTCATCGATGAACTGCTTGTTTACCCATTCAGTCAGCGTGAGTAATGTCAATCCGAATAAATATGTCCACGTTTCGAACTTTGCGCAGCGATTTACTATGATTCATTCTTTCAAATGCTTTTAAGTTATATTCTCGGAAAGACATTTTTCTTGGAACCCCGAGGATAGCGTCGGTGCGATGATTGTGGATTGCCGCTATTTCCAAAATTTTATTGTGTTTAAATACAAATTTAGGTGCACATTGTGATTTAGTGGATAATATCTGCATAATTTTAGTTATATTAAAATATCCTGCATTTCTGGAAAGAGAATTAAAGAACTTATGCGTAGAGTATTTTTAGTTGTAAAAGGATAAGAGAAAAATTTCTTTAATCTCCCTCTTTTCCTCTTTGTCAATTGAATGAGAAGCAATGATCTATGAATCTAAAAATTTTAGATTTTTTTTATTTTTAAATTTATAAATTCTGAAATTTCTTTGAACTATCAAATATAATCTTTAGAGATTCATATTATTAGGCTTTAAAATTCTTGGATTTGTAGTTATGCAATTTGTATGAAAAATATTATATAGGTTGCTTAAACAATGGACGGGGCACCAGGTGGTAGAGGTGGATTTCGAGGTCGTGGAGGTCCTGGAGGATTAATGAGAGGACGTGGTGGTTTTGGAGACAGAGGAAGGTAAGGAATTTAATAAAGTGACTGCACTGCAAAAAAAAAAATAAAATTTGAATTTAATTTAATTTAATTTAATTTCAATGTTTTTATAAATATTTACTTTAGAGAAAATACTTTAAAATTATATCTTATTTTTTTCAAATTACTTGTAAATCTAATTGTATGTAAGACTATATTAATGAACTTTTACATGTGTGTAAATGTTTGTTTGTAATTGATTATTCAGCAGAAAATAAAATCTCTTTTTTTTTTAACAGAGGTGGTCCTCCACGAGGTGGTAATATGATGCGTGGTGGTCGAGGCAGTGGACCTGGTGGAGGCATGAGAGGAGGTCCACCTATGAGAAGTAGAGGTGGTCCTCCTAGAGGTGGACGTGGTGGACACTTTCCTCCAGGGTAGATATATTTAAATTTTATTAGTATATTTTATACACACACACTAATAAACTTAATATAATTTAAAAAAATAATAATAAAGTATAAGCAAATTGTCGTATTATCAAAATAGTAAAAAATAAAAATAGTATAAATTTATACATTGAGTGCAAATATTTTTTATAATATGAATTTAATACAAACATTTTGGCATGTTGATTTTGGTCATCCTCAGTGACAACAATTACGTTGCTCCTGTATATGTCATTCTTTGGTCCATATAATTTCAGTAGATGCATAATACTGTAAAAAATCTCCTAAAATTAATCAGCAACTTACATTATACCGCATGCAATATCTAGAATGTTATGTTAACACTTTAGATATCAGATTATATGTATTACATTATAAATTATTTATATATATCATAGATATTGAGTTTGCTATAATGTGGAGATATAGCATGTTATTACTATGCATTTTGTTGACACTTTTTCTTGACAATAATAATCATAAAATGCGATTTTAAGAATTGCTTAATTAAAATAAATATTTCGTGAGTGATCTATAAATAATTTATTTTCTCGATAATGGCTTTAGTACAAGCTAACATAATTCTATTGTTATTTATAGGCCACCTGAACCAGGAATGTCCAGTGGAGGTGGGCCATTACCTCTAGGAATGGGTGGTCCTCCACGAGGTGGTAGTGGAAGAGGTGGTGGAAGTAACAGTTTTCGTAGCAGAGGTAGGGGAGACTTTGGTAGAGATAATCGTGGTAGTAATAATTTCCGTGGACGTGGCGGCATGGACAGAGGAAGAGGAGGCTCCAGGTATGAAGACTTATTCAAATAAATTTTGGACATTTAAATAAATTTAAATTTTAATTATAGTTATTTATCATTCAAATTTCAATATTAAATTAAATAATCTGTAAAGATATTTAATTACACATTTCAACTTTACATGGAAAAGAATACTATTTTTAGAGCACAGTTATAGATATTTAGTTTTATTAAATAAATTCAAAAATTTAATTTGAAATATATAAATTAGAATTTTTTTTTATTAAGATACGAAGAAATTAATACGTTAAATTAAACGTTTACATATTAAAATTATTATTAATATCACTACAAAAAATATATTATTTTAGAGGATCGGGTAGAGGTGGACCAGGTCGTGGAGGTAGCTTTTCTGATCGTGGTAGAGGAATCGGTGGTGGACGTGGCGGTCCAACGAAGCGGGGAGGCGGCCCACCTAGTTCCAGTGGACCCTCTAAAAGGCCACGTTTTGATCAACCTTCTTCACAGTCTTCCAATGGCTATGCTACTCAACCATCCAGGTAAAGGAATAAAGAGAACTGTTATGTATAAGATAATAAAAAGAAAAAAAAAATAGAATCTGTCTTTTATATAATAGCTTAATACATTTAGTGGCAAAATACATTTATACTTTATGTATGAAGAAAATGCTGAATATATATATATATATATATTTTTTTTTTTTCTTTTTGCTGAATAATCAGCCAAGGCGGTTATGGAGGTTCAAATAACGCTTACGGCGGTCAACAACAACCACAGCAGCAATCGGTAGGATATGGCAGCAGCGGCGGCAGTTATGGATCACAAGGATATACACAATCCTATCAGGGCTACGAGAGTTACCAGCAACCAGATTATGCTCAAACAAGTGTAAGCGAACTTAAGATAATACACACAATAATGTATTGATGATACTTGTAAGCTTTTAATTATCCAAGTTCTATTACATTTTCTTAGCAAAATTAAATATATATTTCTAAGTTTTAAATTTCTAATTTCATCAAAATTAATAGGATTTTTTATCATTATTAATTTAAAATCCTTTATTGCGTAATAATCTGCGATTTCTTTTTCTTGATTCCAGGGCTATCCATCGTCCGCACCACCAGATAGTAGATATGGCGGATCTTCCTCAGTTCCTGTTGCAGGAGGATTCAGTGCTAATGATCCCTACAGTTATGGAAAAGCTCCACCTAGTTCAGGTAAGCCTATCAAAAACTACAAAAAGAACATTGTGTGAGCGCGATGTATCATTACTTCATTTTTTACAATTCTTGCATATTTGTTTGTTGTTAATTCGGATTGTAAAGAATTTTAAATTGATTAAGTTTGATATATTTGTAGCATTGACTTATATGAGTATAAAACACCGAAATATAATTGAATATATTCAAAGATATCAATCTCATGAGATTGTCATACAAATTAATTATCAATAATATATATATATATATATTTTTTTTTTTTTTGAATATGTCAAATTTAATGAATTTGGATAGATCGATATAACGGACTATCCTGTATGTAACTAGCTTATTAATATTACGTGATGCATGTCCAGCCAATTACCAGCAGGAGGCAGTGCCAGCAGCGGGGCCGGGTGGTTATGCCCCTAACCCATATGATGACCGGTCTAATGCCATAATCAACCGGGGTGGTTATTCGACGCAACCTTACGGTTAGTTATTTCGTTCGCTGTCATCATATCGCTCACATTGTATAGTTCATTAATTATTTCGCTACAGCATTCGAAGCGATCTTTAAGGATTCTTTTATCATCGAAATGCAATTGAATTATCTGTCGGAGAAAAGAAATACAGCAGATTTATCTGTCTGATATTTTCCATTATAAATTGTATCAGAAATTCTATCTTAAATAATGTATGATTAATAATTATTAATAAAATATTTGTTTGTAAAATTAATAAAATAAACATGGAGCAATTTTTGACATTAACAAATAAACTAACTTTTAAATTTATGCTACTATTGTATTGATATTCTTTTACAACAGATAATTTAATGTCTTACTTCAATGATAGACAAATTCTTAAAGATCGCTTTTTTGTGCTCTTATTTTCCGGCCGATATCCGAATTGACACGTTCCTACAATAAAAGTGTTAAGCATAACTCAGACGAGAAACAATTTGATTCAAAGAATTGCAACAGAAAGGAGAGCACACTTTATTCGCGGATAATTCGTACGATTGTAAATTGAAAATTTGTTCTAAAAATTTAGATATGAATTCAGATACCGAGTTTTCCAAGTTGAAATCTTGTCAGATTTTGTTTTCGGATTTTGCTCTTAGAATTCTTATATTTTTTAGTTTTCTCGGATCTTTAGAACTGCCTGAATTTTTTGTTGAGTATTTTTGAATGCACTGCGCTTCATACGATGGATAAAAGAGTTGCGTAGGGTTTACAATCTTCCATTCCCAATGTGGCAAGATAAATCGGATCCTTTCACTGGGACACCAGCACTGCAGCACTGCCTCCTGCCGTCTCTCATTGCAGAATATTACAAGATGTTCATGAAATACGAAACTTTTTTTTTAATTTTTTTATTTAAGAAAAATCACAATATATATATATAAAAGTATTGCTTTTATAAATTATTGCTATTATTTATTAGTATATTCTTTATTTATTAATTTTACTGTATCTTTTATTATTTTATTTTGTTTTTTATTATTCCGTATTTTGATATTATTTTTCTTACATTTTTAATAGATAGATATTATATTTAATCTATCACATACTCGATTTTTTTAAATTATTAATTTTTCAAGCAGTTAAGCGAAAATAATTAATTTTAATTAATTAACTAACGAATTGTTACTTCTCCATCGAGGTTTTGTATTTTGCCATAACTATCTCTCATCTAATCAATTGATTGCTCGAGGACAAAATTATTTTTTCATATTTTCGTGCGACTCCTTTAAATTCTTTCAGATATTTCTCGTCTAAGTTACTTACCTCAATGTTGCCAATATTCTTCTCTAAAATTACCTTTTCTATGATTGCAGATTATTCAAATCAGGATGGTGTTTATGGGAAACAGGATTATGGTAAGTACAACTCGCAGTACAGAAAATTTCATTGAACAAACGGAAAGGAGTTAGCTAAGTGTCGATTGGAATATCGAAAAAAAGATTTGTAGACAAAGAGACATTATCAAATAAGCGATATAATAATATAATAACATAATGAAATAAAATACAAAAGAAATGTCAAGAAAGTACAAGAAAATATCAACAATATCCTGTATCCAGTTTTAATTTATATGTAAGATTTATACTTTTATATACTTTGACAAGAACAGAATAAAAGTACCTTCTATGCAATATTCAGGAAAAATTTTAGAATAATTAATGAAATTTTACAACATTTAAGAATTTGAAGAATGTAATAATGTAAAAAGATCTGTCGAAAGATTCCAAAAGATCTATAGATTCAATTATTGCAATTTCCAAATTTTAAGATCAGAAAAATTTAGTTAATTCGCATTGTTAAATAATCAAATAAGAATTATAGTTAGTACTGTGTGTAATACAGTAATATTTCTATCATAAAAAAGTATATATAAACATAGGGAATATGATAATATAATTTAACAATATTTAACAATATTGCATTACGTATAAATGCAACGTTACATGAAATATTTATGGCATTATGATAACTAGTTGCAGTAGACCCAAACATTTGCGATATATTACGAGAAAATACTCGAAGTACTAAAAAAGTATTTACATTTATGTAGATGTGTTTGCAATACTACAAGAGTATTTGTATAATATTACAAGAATACAATCAGAAAGATTTTTATACAAGACATTACAAGTCTATGTATATCTCCACAATGTTAAAAAATATTCGATACAATATTTTTGCAATATTTATAATAATGAATGCGCATGTATTAACAAAATTATAAGATTATTCACAAAGAAAAAATATTTGCATATTATAAAAATATATCTATATTTTATAAGATATCCATTTTTTTCTGGTATAATAATTCTTAAATATCGAACAAAATTATGCGAAATTATCATACAAATTAATCATGATGTATGTTATTGATATACATGTGCAAAAATAATATAAAAAAGGTCGAAGTAAACGTAATAGGTAGGTAAAGATGAATAGGTAACGATATCTCATAGAAGAATTTGTGTATATATATATATATACATGTAGGGCGTTCAATTTTATATATATGTAGAAGTGCAGAAGCACAAATTCTATTTCTCAAGTAATGGAACGGAGGAGCTATGGTTGTTTGCAGGTGGCAGTGCTGGTTACCAAAACACCCAGTCTCAGCGACGTTATTAAAGTTATCCAACACTAATTAATCAATTCGCGCTCATTAATTCTGTAATTAAGTAGATAACATTTTTCCTACACAAACAAACAAAAAGAAAAGAAAGAAAGGACGATAAAAGATCGAACCATTTCTCGGCGCATGAAAAAATGATAAATTTAAATGGAAAATTATTTCCTCCCTTTTTTTTCGAGATATCGAATAATCTAGAAGAATAAAATGATGCGTTTTTTTTAAACTTAGGAATCTACCTAAAACGAAAATGTTGTAAAACAATTGTTGCACAGCCAAACATTTTACATTGGCCCTTTGAAAAAGATGATTATATATATATATATATATATCTTGGAAAAGTTGGAAAATTGATATTATTTTTTATAAGCAAAAGTATTTTTTTTTTGCTAAGTGAGATTTTCATTGGACGATCATTATGTTTGCACAAAAAAAATATTAGATAATTTTCTAAAAGTCTTGCGTATGTTTTCAATTCGTAACTTTTCCAAGATATTTTTGCACATTATTTTGCACTCAAGACATTACTATTTGCTGTCTTTGTTTCGCGCGTATGAAACAAACTTGATCGATATATCACTTGACGATATAAGGAGTACACACATTTTATACTTGACAATTAGCGACTATACACGCTGCATTATTTCACTTCACGTCGTATAGTACGACAATTTAAGATTAAGTTTAGCCTTGGTTGAGCGTTTATATTCTCGACTGTTTTCTCTCTTCGCGATTTATAACAATTTAATATAACAATAATAACTAATTAAAACATACAGCAATGATGAAAGCGATAATGTGAATGTAAGACCGACGTTCTTATTTTGTAAATAGAAACCGTAAATAAATCCTTTGGGAAATCACGATAGATGCGTGATTTAAACTTGCATAATTTATCTTCGAAGATTAGAAAGAGCAAAACGTTAGTAAAAAGGATATAAAAATATTTCTTTATAATTCAACACTTTAGTCAGACTACAATATTTGTTTATTTCAATTTAAATTAACTGAAAATATAAATTTCACAACTAAAAAGTTATTAAAATTATATATTTTATATTATAATTCTCTTGTTTTTGCTATAAAATTCTCTATTTTATTATTTATTGTAATTTTTTCGTTTATTGAAATTATATAATTTTATAATTTATTGTATAATTTCGCAATCTCTAATTTCGTAGTTTATTACGAGCGTCGATAATTGATAGTTATAACAATATGCCGCACTAGCTGAGACAATCGTCAATTAAAAAAATTCTCAAAATGTTAAACGAAGGAAACATTTATTGATTATTGACAATTGACAGAGATTGCATAAAAATGCAATTGGTAGGGATATTTTTCCCACGGTAGAAAATTGTGTCAGCCGAAAAGGGAAACGAGTAGGATAATGAATTTAATAAACTCAGTTCAATACGCTTTTCAATTTTCTCTATCGTGCATTATTTTATATTAATGAATGAAGCTTTGTGAATAATTTGTAGCGTTTATTGTATACGGTGAATCATTTACATTTACAAATAACTATATATAGCGTATATCATGTTGTCATGTCCTGATCTATTGTAAGCGATCGCTCGATTTTAAAATGAAAGGAACATTGAAAAAAAGAATCGTAGACATCGATATATATATCGAAAATTTGTTGTTATTGTCACCTCACCTCCGGCAACGAGAAACAGAAAAAAAAAAAATGGACGAAAACCAGCAACTGCCCTAGGAAGACAGGCTAATCAGAAAAATAAATGAATGGGCGTATAAACAATAAATGAGGCAAATATTCGCCTCGATAGTATAGCCATAAAGAAAGTAGGTATAAGCCCTTTTATGAAATCCTAGTAGATTAGATGCGCAATCTTGGATTCATCAAGCCACCATCATCCGTCTTCTTTGATCATTTGTGGAGTCGATCTTTTTTCAATAAAGATTCCAAAGTGATGAAAAAGAAAATTCTTTAAAAGCAAATTTCAGAGATATAAATAACAAAATCTTGCCACTATAATTCAAAAGTTAATTAATGAAGGATATTTAATGTTAAAAAATGCAAAATGCACATTTACTTCTTCGCCGTTTGCAATAAGAAAAAATTTCGACTTCAAATTGATCCAAAAATACACAGACGAAAGGTGAAGATCAGGATATAAGAAAATGATTTAATTCATTATTTAATTATAAAAGGTAGAGGTAAAGAATATTATATACAGATATCTCTTTAAGAAAGTATAAGATTAAATTCTAAAATTAAGTTTTTTACAGTTTTAATATTAAGAAGTATTAATATTAATTTTACTATAACGTTTTATTCCATACGCATAAAAATAATATCTATATTTTTGAATTATTTGTAGTACAATTTGAACAGAAATATCCAAAATAATATTTTTCCTAGCTTTTTAAGTCATGATTTAATATAATACTATTCAAATATTATTAGCTAAGAGATACAAGATAAATATATAATTATAATGAGTATAATATGAAGTTTAAGCGGCGAAAGGTACTTAAAGTACCAACAATGACAAAATTTGACGAAAATTAAGTTTATTTCACAGGCGTAGCGACAAGCTGAGATACTTAGGAAACAATGAATGAAAGACAGAGGGCGAGAGACAGAAAATATCTTTTCTCCAGCGAAGAACATGTCACACATTCGCTAAAGTTCACGTTCCCCCGCTCAGAAAAGAAAAGAACAGATCAGTGAATAATGTCAGCAAAGTTATTTTCGTTTATCTTTATATATACGTACAAATATATTAGCAATAACGAATATAAACTTGAGTAAAAAAAATGCAAAAGCATTTCTGAATTTATGAATAATTGCTTCACAGGCTTAGCCTGTTATATATATATATACATAATGTAAAATATATATATGAAAATTTATTCGAAATAGTTGTTTATATTATAAAAGTCTTATATGTGTGTACACAATTTTTTTAACCGCATATCTTTTAAGTCAAGTAAAGATAAATCAAAGATGATTTTTGATAAATCAATGATAAATATTAACAAGAAATATATATATATTTAAAAAAGCAAGAAAAAAATAATAGTTCAATAAGAATCACGCCACATAAAAACATTGTTAAATGAAATGTTAAATGAAAATCAAATGCTCGAGTAGACCTCAACCCGAAAATTCAGGTGAGTAAATACAAATAAATATATATCCATTCTTTGTGAAAAAAAAAGTTATCCATTTCTAGAGAAAGAGAAAGAGAGAGAGAACATATGTGTCTATATATATATCTATATGTGAAAGTTATAATTCAAACAGAAATTCGATTACAACAAACGATACTTCGACTACTGCATTTATCGAGAATAAAATGGATTTAACAAAATAATAAATATAAGTTACATATAAATTATGTAATAAATATTGAAAGCTATATTATCCAATGTATATTTATAGGCGATCGAATCGCAAAATAGACTCCATTCTATAAATAGACACAGCTGTGCGTTTCTTTATCTTTATGTCTCTTGTATATATAAATATTATACATGACATAAGATATTTACAACAATCGAATATAAAAGTGTATAGGATGAAAATGGAGAAGATTCGTAGATTTACACTTTTCACGAAGATTTGTAGTAATAACTTTATTGCTGTAGCAAGTTTCTCGTAGATGAATAATTTACACATATGATAGGCGTTACAGATTAATGAACGAAAGAAAAAACTGAGAACAGTAAAATCGTCCAATGATTTTCGAGTACATAGTAATTAAATGAACGATAGGAAGGTATAGAAATACAGAATGAACATAATATAATAATTGATTCGCTATAATATCGTCGAATAGACACGAGTTGAATAAGCAAGTAATATTACAAATGACATTTCGTAAAACTGATAGATAAGGATTAGTGTAAATCAATGAGAACAAATGCAAATTAATTTTATAAATCAATCATCCGACTTTCTGATTTGTTGTTATTGTTTTCTTTAGGTTGATCACAACAACAACTACTACTACTAATTGCCAAATGTGAGACTATCATCTACGTGAAATCATCGATGACTGCCACATGACTGGCGTCGTAATTTCGAGGGCAAAAAAATGAGATGTCTGCTATCGTGGTAAGTCAAAAAAGATATTAATGTTGAAAATTAGGATTCTATAAGAATTAACGCGCTTCTAAATCGCAGATTCTATATCAAGCATAATTGAGTAAACGCACGAACACAGTGCTTCTTCTAATTGGAAAAATTAGTTCTACTTTCAAAATTAAACATTTCTAAAGAATTAAAACATTAAAAAAAAAAGAAAGTAAGCGCTTTATTTCTATACATCTTTTATATATTATTTCAGATAAAAGTATGAAAAATATAATATATATTGAAATATAGTGATTGTTGCAGTATTAAGAAAGAGATTAATAAAGAACTGTGTTTTATGTGCAAAATTTATAAATATTTATTTCAATAAATTATTATATTACTTATGAAACACGAATGAACAAAATCCTTTTATTTTCAGAGATTTACACCTTTTTAATTATTAATTATAATAATTATCAAAGCATAAGAAATAATGATGATTGATTTTTTGCGATAAAAATTATATATATATATATATATATATATATATATATATATATATGACTTTTTTATAATTTATTCTCTCTCTACCAAACTTATATACTAAATATTTTATCAACGTATACAAACGCGAGGAAAAAATGCAAATAAGCAATTGCAACATACTTTTAAAAGTAATCAAACTTTTTTTCATGCGACTTTCATATTGTCCGCGACTAAATTAAACTTATAGTAACTTCGAATCTTTGTATCAATTCATTATCAATATCGCTTGCTCCATGACTTTCTCATCTTTTTATCGATTTTATTTACATCAAATTAAATTTTGTCATCATTGGTCGCTTGCAAGCAAAATTTTTAGCATAAATTTTATTATATTTTATTGAACATTCATGGATTTTTTTTGTCTACTCCGATAGAATCACATCTCCTGTAAATATATTTTATATATGCTATATGTCTTACATGTGAATCTCGAGCAAATATTGCATTTTTGTATCGTAATCATGCCTTTACGTAGTCCGCACATAAAACATCAATCCTTCCTCCTGAGTAAGTTTTCCTCCTTATCTGTCTCACGCGATCGTTTTTTCAAGAATTCTTGTTCATCAAACTGACAATCCCCATAGGATTCTAAGATAGCGTCGTTTCTGAAGCCCATATGGGTGCTGCCAACTGGTCGCGATTTTCCTACCAAGAAGCATAAAGGAACTTCTCTATGATCTTTTCCCATCGCACCGAGGAACGTTATCTTGTCGGCTAGAAGCGAAACAGCGAGCAGATAGGAGGTATAATGCTCATCACAAGATAAATTGCTGTTGGAGCCTTTGAGATGTTCGATCAGTCGTTGCACTATCGCCGTGGGATCATTGCTAACTCTGTAAAGTCCTTCTGGCTGCTGATCGCAATAAAGTTCCATGTTACAAGTGTATGATGTCTTGACATCCACTAAACTAATCTTCAATCCGTTATGTGCAGGTTTGTTGGGAACATGTTGGACAAAGCTGCACTTGCCCCCAAAGTTTTTTAATCTATCTCCAACGGCGAGGAACTCGCTGGGCAAATAGGATTTCTTACAATTCTTTACAAACTTATTTCAAATATTTCTTATAGGTACCAACCTGTCCATCTTTAACCACATGGCTCTGATATTCCTGTCATTGAGTTCCAGACAGTCCAAGAGAAACAAGAATCTGCTATGTAAACAGAGAAAGAGAGAGAGAGAGAGAATATAATTTTTATACAATAAATTAACGATATACAAATTAATTATTTATTATAAATGAAAATAATTCTCACTTGTAGCTCATAGTGGAATGACAAATCTACAACCCAGTACCATTGTCTGTCCACAGTTCCAATAGACTCGCGTGTCTCTCTTCATATCCAAGATATAATAGACCAATCACTGCTAGCATTTCAGTCCTCGTTGTCTCCTTTGTTTTTGTGGCTGGAACATACGCGATGTTTATGCTCGATCGAAAAATTGATACAAGCGATGATCTCTTTCAGCATTCTATCGTCGAAGATCTTTCGAAAAGTGAACAGCTCATCTGCAATTTCATATTGTTCAAAATGACGAAGGCTCAATCTCGTGATGTTCTCTTTTTCATAAGGGACTGTGACAGATTGATTCGTACAAGGAAGCTTGTTCCAGGTGGTAATGTTATTTCTGCCAACATAGACAGTTTCTGTTGAATCATTGAACGCTACTTTGTCATTTGGATAAGAATTATCCGAGAGAATTGCGGCATCCTCTTCAACGTCACTGTGTCTTTGTTCTGCATCAAGAGTGTGCTCCTCTTCAGAAATCTCGTCCTTGCTGCCTCCGACATCAGATTCCGATAATTCTGCCAGTATTTTGAATATTTCGTCATTGGTAGACTTTTTCTCGGTCCTAGAAAAGAAAGATAATAGAAAGTAATATAAATATTTAATTATAAAAATCATAAATAATAAGGTGATAATAAGATTTAAGATGTCAAATGTTTAAATTTAAATTTACAAATGGAAATTGTTTTTTATTATTTACATAAAAATGAAATATGATTAACTTTATAGAGTTTATTAAATAATAAAATTTGAAAATTTCATAATTTTTATGCATGATATGTAAGAGTAGATTCTTGTAAATTATTGACAATCACATAGGAATATAACGCCATATTTAACGCTATAGACAAAAAATCTCAAAATTAGAATAGTCATCTCTGTTCACAGATTCAAAGGTAGAAAAAAAGAAATGTCATCTATTCCTTCAGAAATAAAATATTAGTATTCATCCAAATTGTAGGAGCACAATGAGTGTTCTAAGTTTTCAAGTATTTATTTTTTTAATCACATATGTACATATCTCTTAATGATTAAAAAACATGTATTTTCTCAACTGTAAGAACAGATTGAAAGACAAAAAAAAAATAATAAATTATTACAAATAATAGCTATATATAAATGCCATGTATATAAAAACTACTTTGCATTAAACAGAATATTTATTAATATAATTAATGATTAGAAAAACACTTATATGAATATAAAACATTTTTATATAAAAATATACATTTTCATTATAATATAAATTTATGATAAAATATCTCAGATATGTTTGATACTTACGTTTGTACATTAATCTTTCGTGCATCACTTGTTTGTGCATCAGTAAATTTGTAGTTTGATGCATCAATAGGCTCTCAACAACAAAATAAATCATTGGTGATTTATATGAAGTAAATGGATGAACAATGCATAAAGATTAATTTAAGCATACACTGGGTAAATGTAAGGTCGGAACTGCCACTCTGGACAATGTGATAGCCAGTTTTACTCTCGCCTCGAAATGCTCATCGCAAACAACTCTATGCCTCAATTGAGGCACAGACAGCTGTAGCAGCTTGATATTTCCACAAGCTTTCAACCATTTCAGAAATCTCTCCTTATCTTTTGCAGATGGGAAAGAGCGGAGTCTTAGAGTCTCCGATTTACAGCCTAATACTACACATTTCTTCCTGCTATATGACATATTATCTGCAACAAGTATGAAATCAAAATTAAAGCGGATAAACTCTTGCCAACTGGATACATAATCTCTTATATAGAATTTATGGTTGATCTTACAGTAATTGAAGAATGTAATAAAGAAACTACATTTATATTGAATTGCTCTTTCCCTTTAATTATTTATTAATGCCAAAAACTCAATACCAGGAATATCAGAGTATATTCACAAAGTCTCTTATGTTCATTAAATGTTAAATTACTTTGTTCAATCACTTTTAATTAAAATATGAAGTAGATGCTATTCCTTATAAGTACATTTCCTCCTTTTCACTATTCTCTATTTCTCATTTTTTCTGTTTCTCCTTCCAATGTTTATTTTCTTTTAATTTTCGACTCAAATTTCACGCTCTGACCGCAAGAAAAACAGTCCTATGATCTATAGAAAGATTAGCAGAGACTCGAACCATAATAATCATCTCTCTACGCTATGAAACATGGATGGAGTTAATTTACCGATGACTGAAATAAAAGATTCCTAATGTGAGTTTATTTATCATCGTATTGACAGTAGTGCCTGAAAATGAACGTGGCCTTGTAGTTTCAAGCCGTTATAAAATGGACGTAGAGGCGCTGCTGTACGCAAAACGCCGGGATGGCCGCTTTCAAGCTTTTATTTGTTATCAACATCGACACTTGTCAACGGCCATTGTCGCGATGAGCGCGACTGTCAAGAGTTGTTATATACATAAATTGGAAAAATCACTCTCAAATGTTTATCTGCCGGATCAGACGCCAATTTTCGTAGGACGCTCGGCGGAAACCGGCATCACGGACACGAAATGTTCGCGGCGACAAGGTCGCGTATCTCACACCATTTTCCCAAACACGTGACACGAGTTCTTGTTTTTGTATGTGTTACTGATAAAAAAAGCAGCATTTCGAGAAAAAAAATATGAACGACAAAATAATTCGCTCGTAGCTTGAACCTTGAACCTTGATTGAAGGAATTATGAATGATAAATATTCACTATTACACATAGAGATTAATTCATGCTCTATCATTTTTTTACCGATTGAACTTAACTGATAATACACCCGGTATATATAATTTTAATTATAAATAAATTTAAGAAATTATACAATTATAAAATTATAATATGTAGTTCTGCAGCAATTTAAATTTGAATATACTTAAAGAGAAGAAAATTACACAATAGGAATATTCTTAATCAAAATGATGATCAAAGTAATAATAATAATATAATAGTACAATAATAAAAATTTTATTGAATTGATAATTAGTTAAAGTTTGAAATATTGTCTATTTAATTAAACTTATAAAGAATCCTTCATAAGACTAAATTTTTAATTTTTTGAGACTAAATTTTTAATCCTTTATAAGACTAAATAATTGCTTTTAATAAGAAAAAGTATTAAAAATATAATCTTAGAAAATAAAATTTTTTAGAGATTAAAAAAAAAAATTTTTTAATTAATACAATCTGATTATTATTATATTTATGAGACTATTATATATTTGTAGTTGTAAGATATCATCATGTTTTCTACTAGTACCTTAATTTGTAAGTCAATAAGAATATTTATGTATTTGTAATAGTTCGTTTATGTGCAAATTATGCGGAGGCCATTGTCACAGTTCAACAAGTTGGCGAGCACGCCTGTGGTTTCAATGGTTTTAAAACTCAGAAGGATGTGAAATTTGTAGCAAGACACAACGATCGTTTGGAGCTGTTGTATGGCAAGTATGCCTACGAGATTGAATTTAATCCACCACCACGTATAAGGAATTTTGTATTGAAAAAGAGGTCTTATGAGGTAGAAACAGATGATACTGAAAATAGAACAAAGATGTTAAAACTACATAATTATTCCAATGAAGAATTGAGAAATGATACAGAAGAAAAAGAAAAATCGACTTTGAATAATGTTTGTTTCAACCAGAAAGAATTCACTGCTGGATCTAGCACACTCTCCGAAAAAAGCAATAATGATTCAAGTGTATCTGCAAAGTGGGATAGTATTGACAATGGAAAATTATTAATTTATACTCCATCATTTGTTCAACATCGATCAAAAGTAATTTTATTTGCTGTCATAATAATATAATTTTAATTATTGTCATTGTATTACAAATAAAATGAATAATATAATTTTATATATTTATAAATATAATATCCATATATATACCTAAGATTTTAAAATTATTTGACGTATTTAATTTTAATTTTAGATAGCTGCGTATGATATGGATGGTACTTTAATAAAGACCAAATCTGGCTTGGTCTTTCCAAAGGACTGTAACGATTGGCAATTGCTATATCCTGATGTACCTGGTAAATTGAAGCAACTTCATACGAATGGATACAAAATAGTAATCTTCACAAACCAAGCTGGGCTTAGCACTGGTAAATTTAAGATCAACGATTTCAAGCTCAAAATCGAAAATATCATACGGAAAATGATGGTCCCCATTCAGGTATGATATGACAGATAATAATTTTTTATCATTTTAAGTTAATAAATATGTTGCTTAATTTTTTATTCTTGTTAGGTTTTTATTGCTGTAGGAAAAAGTATTTATAGAAAACCGAGAATTGGTATGTGGGAATCATTGAAAAAAGAGGTTTGTAATTAAATACATAACACATTTCTCAAAGAAGCATCTATAATGAGTTAAAAATTTAAAAAATTTAGAAATTATAAGTTTTTCTCTTCTTTTTTTTTGTATCTGTGAAGAGTTTACTTCTTTTGAAGATAATTTCTCTACATATTGTACATTTTTATCATTAATTTATTTTTATTTTATTAAGTGTCAGGAAACTATTTTTAATTTCTGAATGAATTATAAATAATTATTTTATTAATACATTTACTATACTATAATATAATATATTAATATACATTTTTTTAATTTTCACCGTTTTTTTTATATGCTATAACTATGACTTTATTATTGTTGAAGAATGGAAATATTATGATTGACAAAACTAACTCATTCTACGTCGGCGACGCTGCTGGTCGGCCAAAAAATTGGGCTCCAGGAAAGAAAAAAGATCATTCAAGCGCGGATCGATTAATGGCATTGAATGTGGGTATCAAATTTGAAACACCAGAGGAACATTTTCTGAAGCACAAAACGCCGCCTTACGAGTTACCCAAATTCAACCCGAAAAATCTTTCGCAAACTGACGGCCTATGCAAACCTGCGAACGCAAAATTAACGCTGCAAGAGCAAGAGGTGAGTGCTAAGTGCTAAATATAAAAAAAAAAAGATAGTATAATTAGAAATATTTGATTCTTGTAATAAAATTTTTTATTATATTCTCATATATATCATAATTTTGATTATATTCTCATATATATCATTATTATTTTTTTTAAAACAGATGATACTTATGGTTGGCTGTCCAGGCTCTGGGAAATCGCATTTTGTGAAGAATTATTTGAAGGAATATGGACATGTCAATAGAGATACTTTAGGCAGCTGGCAGAAGTGCGCAGCTGCAGTCGAACAATATTTAAATCAAGGAAAGAGTGTAGTTATAGACAATACTAATCCTGATCCTGCTTCAAGACAAAGGTATACAGATATATCAAAGAAACGAAACCTACCTATTAGATGTTTTATTATGACAACAAGTATGGAGCATGCAAAACATAATAATAAGGTAATTGTGTAAAATTCCTTCTTTATGTATATATAATTTTTTTTTTGTAAATTATATCCTAATATTAGTTTGTAAAATTATTTTGTAAATTATATTCTACACATTATTATATCTTTGTATGTAACCGAGAAATATTTATCTTTTGTATAGTTTCGCGAGTTGACTGATCCAAATCACATTCCAGTTAATGAGGTCATAATAAATTCTTACATGTAAGTAGAATTTATACATACATACATATATACATACATGCATACATACATGCATACACACACACACACACACACACACACACACGCGCACACACACACACACACACACACACACACACACACACACACACACACACACACACACACACACACACACACACATATATATATATATATATATATATATATATATATATTCTTTTTTTACGTACTTATATATTCTTCTCTAAAATCATGTATAAAAACGAAATTATAATTATGGTCGAGCTTTTGTATTTTTTTTTTATATTTTTAACTTTTTCAAAATCTTTATTCATATTTTATTGATTTAACTGTCAAATTCGAAGGAAAAGTTAAAAATAGACATATACACACAGAGATACATAAGTTAATTTGATCCCAATGAGAAAAACATACAAAAGTCAGAATTTATTTTATTATCAATTAATGTTTAACATCCAATAGTTAGTAACATCAAAAATTGTTTTATGTCTGATATGTAGGAAAAATTATGTGCCACCAACTTTGGAAGAAGGCTTCAAGGAAATAATAGAAATCAATTTTATGCCAATTTTTTGTAATGAACAGGATCAAAAACTCTACGAAATGTATTTACTTGAAAATTGAATTAGATAATTTTAATTCTTGCTTATACATAAACAAATATTTAATTATGCACAAGGTAAATTGAAATTTGTCGCTTATCATGCACTTATTTTTAATATAACAATACCAGCAATTATTGCGATCTATTTACGAGCCATGATTTTTTCAAATTATTAAAATTCCATGGAAATTTTAGTATAGAATGTCAGAATTTTATATCAAACTGTTAACAAAAATTTTATTATACGCAATCTCTTTAATTTTTTATTCGAATTACGATTACTTTTATCTAAAAAATATGGAACTTATGACCTGAGGCTAAAGCGGGAATTCTTCTAGGGGTTTCCCCCCCCCCTCTAAATTCCCTATCTGTGATTATTTGACATCCCTTTAGCTTTTGGCTGAGCGGTCGACGAAGGATGCGCGTGTTATATGTAGCGAGAACAGCGTGACGCTCAATGCAGGCTCAGTGCCCGCGCAGACGTCGTCGCGGCCAGTTGTTTTTCCTCCGTCGTTGTATACATTCGTATCATACGTGTGTGAGTTGTGTAAACGGTGAATCTATACAAGAAAAGCAGAGTGGAAGAATCCAGCCACGTGTGCGACGAACCGTCTCCAAGAGTACGATGAATACAACGACGGCCAAAATCTTCGATTAGGTGAGGGTCGAGCTTTAATCTCGATCAGAAGAAAGTTTAATGGTCGTACAACATCTGCTATTGATGCTTGAAAGTGACGTGACGAATCATTCTTTATCGGTTCCCAATCCTTGCCAAAAATAGTTATGTCATTTCTCGTAAACAGTATGAGAAAGAGAGAGTAGGAGATATTTCAATGGTATCTTATAACATGATTTAACGGTATATATTTATAAATTTAATTCAAAAATAGCAATGATACAGTTCTTAAAGCATTGTAACACACTATATTGAAATATTATGGCCTTATATTTTCTGTTCAACGGATAAATGTATTCGCCCACGCATATTATTATCTTAAATTCTAAATAGAGTTTTTGATAAGAAATATAAATGCATTTATTCATGTTTCCTGGATCGATATTTTATCTCACGTATCGAGATATATGATATTTCTTCTTTAAATCACTTTTGTTTGCATTTCATTTCGGTAAACTTGATGAGATTATAATTATGATGCGAAAATAAATAGGAAGGATAAATATAAAGTGTTATCGCCAATTCTCTAGAACGTGTTGACCTTTCCCTACTTTTCGTTATTCCGGGGAGAAATCGACTCCAAATATCTCCAGAAACTATGTGTGTGAGAGAGAGACCGCTTCTTGATATATCCTATATGTATTTATATTTGTCGGAATTATATACTTGCTTGTAAATAATCATAATTAATATATTTGTGTAACAATAATATTTAATTAAAAAGTTCTCTTTGCTCAAATCAAGAAACAAAATAGTTATAAAATAATCTTATTATTATTATTATTGCTATTATAATAATATTATTGTTACTGCTAGAATATAACAACTACATGCGTTTGAAACACCCGTTGTATTAATTGCGATCGCTCTTTAATCGTAACTGGTTTTTGCTGGACGCGTTTCGTTCTCGCGTATCATACGTCACGAAAGGATTACGTCATGACAAGTCATTTCGCAAAGAACGCTTACTATATGTCATTGTCCACTCAGTGCCTCAAAATATCCGCAATGTTTAATGTTAGAATGAAGGATTATGTTGAGCATCTTTTGGAGTATATTTTGCTTCAGAGAGTTTCTTGATTTGACAATTCAATTTAAATGATTTATTCTCAGCTTCTGTATGTGTATAAATAAGTGCCAAAGATTTTTTTTTATCTGTCATGTGATTCATCAACGAAGCGTTTATAAATAAACAGAACTTTGATTGAAAAAGTATACACTTGCTTGTAAAAACAATCACATGTATCATTTTTTTTTTTTAAGGAAGATAAATTACTTATGTTTTAATTTAAAATAAAGATAACATTTTTAAGCACACATTCTATTTATATCGCGTTTCTTCCCCTCGGAGGGGCCATTTGAGAAAAACAAAGAGAATCTGGAAGGAACAAGGTCGACAAGAGACGATGATAACAATGCTTTCGCGTTGTTATCATTGTCTCTCTGCTACGCAGAGTATTTTATGCATACGTTCATAAATAAAAATTTATTTGCATGTAAATTTCCATCATCGCACACGTGACGCGAAGAAGCGAACGTGACAAACGTTTGTTTTCATTGTGAAAGCCTCTGTGTTTGCTCTTTTTATTCAAGTAAAAGAATAGAATTAGGGAGTCTTAATTTTTTTCTCTTTTCACTCTTTTATCTCTTTAAGTTTTTTTTATATTTTTGAATAAAAGGAAATTATTCGCAGATATATTTGGCAGCATGAGAAGAATTTGACTTTGAAAAACATATAAGGCTTAAACATGAGATTCTATTTCAGCTCTTGTTCTTGGTCACTTTTAAATATTGACTTTTGATCAGATACAAATCTGTTTATCATGTATCACGTGCATGCTTGTACGTGTTTGAGATACTTCTTGTTTGTTATTCAATATGCTTTCCATGTGCTTTAATTCTTGATAGTTGGATTCTCTTGAGATCTTTAGTCAAGGAAATTTTTATTTTTGAATCTGCAAATCTTGAAAATATTTCGAGTTATAAAAGAAAAATTTCAATTTATAACAAATCTTGGAATTTTTTAAATTTTATTTTATATATTTCTTGTTCCTTTTCGTTAATAAAATTTCTTTGCAGTCCTTCTATTCCTTGTCATGTTTACATTTCCAACTATAAATAATTAATTCCTTAAATAAATTTAATAATATCTTTAAAAAAATCTTATTGTTAGTTGAACAATTATTTTGTCCACACCAAATAACAGCGCTTAAACAGCATTTTTTTTATTAAATGCTCGGATTAGCGGGAATGGCTTAAGAAAAAGATAAGCTTATGAAAAAATTCCTGAAAATGTTCTAAGATTCGAGAAATGTTTTTTTTTTTTTTCGGGATTAAAAGAGCCGCGATGTGCTTTTTCAGTTGATTTACAGAGTCGCTTGTTCAGTTGCGCCAAATGTGAGTCATGTGATCAGGTTGTGTTTCAATAAAGATTACATATCATGCGTCGCTGAACAATTGACCTGTCTTACGACAAACTCAAATGGCAACGAGTTGTATAATATGTCAAACATTTAACTGTTTCTCAATAAATTTTATGCGCATAAACGAGACAATTATATATATTTGTGTGATATATTTAGATCTGATACAAAATAAAAGTCTCTAGTATCATAGAATTATTTTTAAATAATAAGAGACAGAGATTTTAGCAATTTGTAGGTACAAAGTAAAAATTATGAAATTATTATTAATTATAAAATTATTATTAATTATAAATCGTTGTGAATGTGATAAAATTAATAGTTATCAATTATATGTGATAAAAATTAAACATGGGATTTTTATATTCTTACGTAAAATTATCATTATTTACAACACATTTAATTAATATGGCAAAAAGTAATATATTAAATTATTATATAATATATTAAATAATGAAATTTTTATTACACACATGTACAAATATTACACGTTATATATATATATATATATATATATATATATATATATATTGCTTTGATTATTTTTGTCAAATCTATGCTTTAATCAATTTTTTGAGATATTTTATTTATTATTTGATTTAAAATATTTATTAAAAAGAGAAATTTGTGTAAAAGAAATAATCAAAACCATACACACATTTATAAATTTATATTTATAATTATAGGGTTGTATAATAATTTGCGATCTATATGATAAAAGCGACAATTGAATTTTTTTTGACATTTTGAATTTATTCAGAAAGATTAATTTGCCGCTTAACGCTAAGATATACGGCTGGAAAAGACAATCACTTCTGCATTATTCATGATCGACACAGATGATGCTACTTATCAGAAAGAGAAGTCTGGGATACTATTAAATATCTTCTATAAGGTAACCTTTGGAACCTTACGTGTTAATCAAATTTGCATACCACGTAACTTGCACGCAATGTGTCGTAACATTTTTGCGTTTAAAAAAACAGCAAACTGATTTCTTTATATAATGCATTTCTGCTTTATATCGTGCGTTTCTTTTTTTCAATATTTATCATATGTTCTTTTTTAAGTATCTCGTTTATATAAAATACTGTTACTTTATTTCTTGCCGTTTATTATGCAATCTTACATTATAATAGATCCTTATTGAAAGAAAATATTTACTTTTGTATTATCATGATTTGATGAGTAAATATTGTAAGAAATACTGAAATCAGATAATCTGAAATAATTTCTGTTAACAAAGCAATTCGCTTTGCTTGTTTCTCGATTTCATTTTCTTTACAAAAATCATATATTTCAATACATAACTCAAATATATTGGCCAAACACTGAGTAACTGCTTTAATCATTGCACATCGGATGAAAAAATTGATCATGGAAATTGCAAAATAGCAAAATATTTATTTAAATTTAATAAATCAAAATGAATATAATATACAAGTACAGAGAGCTATTAATATTTTATAATAATTAATATTATATTAAGATAAATAGATAGTATATATTGATAATAAGATATGATATTAATTAAATATGCGATAAACACATGAGTAATGAATCAATGAATGACAATATAAATCATTGTGAATTATGATACAAAATCAGATATTTTGATATTTACACTTTTTTAAATATAAATGTTGCGGATATTACGATATGAACATTAATAAAGTCACAATGATCTTATTTCGCTATCGCGCATATGGCTCATCATATTTTCTGGAAAATATCACGGGATAACGTACTATGTTTAGATTCGCGATATTGCCAGTAATGGCAACAGGATATTTAATTATTTATTAATTATTTTTAAAGAGAATTCAGAAAAATTTAGAATGGAAAAAGAGGATAAATTTTATCCCATAAATTTTAAATCAATAAACATCATATTAATTATAGTAGTCATATAAATAGTATGCTCTACATCTGCTTTATATATTATTATATTTTTTTATCATATATGTGTTTTTATAGCGCATTTATATACTTTTTATTACATTAAACACATGCATATATATTTTGAATGGATTCTTTTCGTTATCACGAATGTGTAATTTCGTCAATTTTGACGAAGCAATCGTTACTTTTTCTTTTTTTTTCGGCAAAGTTTAATTTGCAAATTTACATATCGTATCTTAAGTAGGATCGGATTTAGCTGTAGACACATAAGAACACTTAGGCACAGAAAATATACAAATATACGAAGATTTCCTAAACAAGATAAATCCGATCCTGTGTTTAAAACGGGTCTCTCTCTTCTTCACAGAACCCGATTAGCAGAACTCAAAATGACAGGTAAAAAACAGACTTGGTTTCCTTTCGTATAGAACCTTGAATGTTTCTCTCTACATAGGCGTAATTATTAATATATGTGGAAAAGAATCCGAAATGGAGAGCTGCAACCATAAAAATTCATATTATTTTTTAATAAATTATTTAATTTTTTAATAATTAAATTTTTTTTAATAATTAAAATTCTTAACTGCCTTTTTCCTATTTTATATAGAAAATAAATTTGAAATGAGGTTGAAATAATGAATTTTGAAGTAATAAAGAAGTTAATTCTAAGAGACTCTGAGAGCATATTAATTACCGAAGATAATAATACGTAGAATGCGAGGTTTATCTATTATAAGAATTTTATCAATGTATCTTTTTTTTACGTAATTGTAGCTTATATCTAGTCAATGACCGATAAACTTTGTACACATCCATAATCCGTCAAAATCTAAATGGATTTTCTCTATTAAATATTAGTGTCTAGCATAATATTAATTAAAAATATATTTTTAATATTGCATGAAGAAAAGTTAACTATAGAAATAAATCCCGAAGAGTTTCAATAATATGCAGACGCTTAATAATATGCATGTGACACTTTTAATTTTATATAATTGAATAGATTGAATAAATAGTCAAATAATTATTAATAAATATCAATTTTAATAATAACACATAAATTAAATTTTTTTATTAATTATATTTTTTAAATAACATTTTTATAATCTATAATCTTTTGAATTAAATTTTGCAATCTATAATTATTCTAATTTATATCCTTCTGAATTTATAATTTTGTGTGCGACATTTTCTAACTTTTAATTTTAAATCTTATCTTACAAGATTTTTTGTTATTTAAATATAATTTTAATTTTAATTTTCTCGGACTTGTAAATATATATCTAGCATAAAAATAAGATTCTCTACCAAGCCGTCGATCGCACACTCATGACGAGCATGCATCTTAATTGTACTTTATTACTTATACGAGTAAATGCGAGTTGTAGCTACGATCACATGACCTTCCTTGCTATTTGAGAAATGACACAGCATGCAAACAAATCGCGTGTAGCTAGATAAGACGAAGAGAGTGCAAGCGAATGATATAAGTTTCTTTTTTAAATAGATAGACATACTCGAAGAATTCATATTCGAACGCTGGACCGACAAGCCGATTGTTCTTCTCACTACAATCGTCTAGTGTGCCTAATTTTTCTACTACGATAGCAATTGACAGAATTTAAAAAAGCAAAAATAATAGAAAAATATTAGTAAGTGGAAATAAATCTCCAAAGTTTTATCAGTTGAAAATTATTAGCAAAAATAATTTTTATCTAAGTATTATCAACTATATACATTTTTTAAATAATTGTTACACACAAGAGTAATAATAATGTCAAGTACATAATTATTATATGTATATATATATATATATATGTGTGTGTGTGTGTGTGTGTGTGTGTGTGTGTGTGTGTGTGTGTGTGCGTGCAGTAAATAATTATTATTATTTAAAAATTGCTAGAGAGAATTATTGAGACGTCTTGAGAATCGCAAAAAGGCACTTGAAGATAAATATCAAGTGGTGACAGGCGATCTAGTAGCTGACATCTTATTTTTTTAAGAGCCTCATCGAAGATTTGCAAAATAAATAGATATTGGCACGATTGATCGTGGGAACTGATGATATCTGCAAAAGAAGCTCATACAAGGAGATACGCGAAGTGTTAATTTCACTGTGATTGAAATCGCGGCTGATAATCTTGATATCAAAAGCTGTCAATTTTCACTACTTCAGTTCAATATCGCCCGATTTTTTATGATAATTGATAAGAGTACTGAAACTGCAAATTATTGGAGGGTAAACAAAGGTGTTCTTCATTACACATAAATTAAAAAAAAAAAAAAATCGATTCAAACGTCGAATACAAGTGATACGTGTGTTGATAATCGTGTGTGTGGCTAACTGGATAAGCTAATCGATCGTTTCATCGCGCTGGTTCAAGTAATTTGCGGCGAGTTAATGCTGCGCATAAGGACTGATGGATTCAACAAAAACCAAATCGAAGCCGAATCCAAGGGAAAAGGCGAACATTCTATCGGTATTACTATGGTGGTAAGTCGTGCAATTTCTCTTTTCAATGAATCGAAATTTTATCAAACTTTTTATGAGAATTCATGGAATCTAGAGGTATCTAGAGATATTTAAATTACTTAGAGATTAAAATATATTCGATGTGTTTGGATATGTGCACATTTAAATATTTGCGTCAATTTAACATTTGTGATAATATTCATGCATTAAGATAAAAATCTTTAATTACGTTAATATTGTTGAGATCAATTATTTAGAATGACATTTCGCAATAATGCACAATGTGCGATATATAATATGCGTAGTACCTAAAATTTTACGTGCCTTTTTACTATGTTAAATTACACCTTATCTTCTCACGCAAATTTATTTTGTATTTAAGAATGACATTGCATTTATCGAGATAAGATGACGAAGCTAGATTGTCGTGCCTTCATGCTTCTCTTCAAGTTATAAAATCCTTTCAACAATAAGTTTTTAATCTTTCAATTTTGATTCTTGACTTTGTCATTTATTCTCATGATTATATCGTTTATATTTTAGTAAACATTTTACACATCATACACAGTTTACATAATTTTTGATAAAAATCACATTTAATTAAATCGTTTCTCTCATCGAATCATCAGGTGGACTATCAGTTTATTCAAGACAGGATACAAGAAAGTTTTAGAATCAGAGGACTTGTTTGACCCTCTGAAAGTCGACCGATCGAATCTGCTCGGAGATCGGTTAGAAAAGTAAGTATCGGGATCATCATATGACAGGAGAGAGGAGGAGATATTTTAATGATTTTTTTTTTTTTTGTACTTCTCCTTTCCTTCCTTTATTAAGGCGCAGCAATAATAATAACGCGTAGAGTGTCGATCTGTTTTCAGACGATGGAAAATCGAACTGGAAAATTCGAAGAAATGGAAACGCAATCCGAGTTTGCTGAAGACCATTTTCCGTACATTCTTGTGGGAGTACTTCTTGCTCGGAATGATTCAGATACTCAACGAGTTTGTGATAAGGTATCATCGATTGGACAATCGATTTTAGTGAAAAATAATGCGTTCAATCGTTACAATTTATTGATAGTTGAAATTATCTTTTTAGAGATAAAATTAGAGCGATAATAGCTCGATTTTAAGAGATTAACTTCTTATACGTAGAAAATTAAGAAAGATTTGGATGAGATTAAGATGAAATGATAAAGTTAGAGACTAAAAGATTTAGAACATAAGATATTTTAAACGCGCACGTGTTTCCACATAATGATAATATATCAAAATAAAGTATAATAAAATTATCACGCATATTAAAAATTATTATAATTCATTAAACCGTATAATCTGGAACGAAACAGTGTCTAATATTATATATAATATATAAAAATAAAATAAAATATTATATTTACTCTGATAAAATCATGCAGCAGAGATTCTAAAATATTAATTTTAATGCAAAATTTACAGATTGGGCACGCCGTTGCTGCTGGGTGGTCTCTTGCGCTACTTCCGGAAGGACTCGGTCGAATTGTACGAGAACGCTCTTTGGTACGCGGCTGGAATATGTATAGCAACCGGGATGAACGTGATAAGCGGCAATCAAACCATTTTCGGAGCTTTTCACGTTGGCGCCAAGGTCCGCGTGGCCGTCTGTTCCGTAGTGTACAGAAAGGTTGGTTATCTATTTTTTCTTTTTTTTTTTTTTTAGAGGAAAATCTTGCATAGACACCGAGGAGCCTGATACAATGCTCCCCAGTCATGCCGGAAAAAATTTTCTTTTTTTCTAATACAAGAGAAGGACCCCGAGGGTCCACTCGGACATTATTTCCAGGAAGGAGAACTGGCTATCTGTTTTTTGGAGCGATATATTTAGATCTGTCTGAAAAAAATATCTTTCGGAAAATAAAGATTTGATAAGAAGCCGTATCTAAAATGCCGTATCTAAAATTTTGAAAAGGACTTCCTTCACTTTATCTTCGTCAGGTTTTTCGATTCTATAAAAAAAAAAGGAAGGAGAGTGAGAATACTTTAAGAAGAAAAGAAAATGGAAAAGTTATAAGGGAATATGAAGGAAAAATCAATTTAAAAGTTTTCTGCTAATAATGTTACAGACCAGAACTTTGACATTTACTTATGCGATATATAAAGTAAAAGATTAAAACGTTTTTTGTGAATCGTCGAAATTTTATTCCACAACATAATCTATCAGTGTATTAACTCTTGAATTATTATAACAATATTTTACATTTTTCTCACAGGCTTTGCGTCTGAGCAAGACTGCGCTGGGCGAGACAGCACCGGGAAAAGTTGTCAATCTGGTGGCTAACGATGTCAATAGATTTGATCTCGTCTCCATTTTTATCCATCACATGTGGTCGGCGCCTCTATCCGCCCTGATAGTGGCCTACATCCTGTACCAGGAGGTTGGCTATGCCGGTCTCATCGGTATCGCCGCTATCTTTATGGTTGTGCCGATCCAATGTGAGTCTCTTGGCCGATAATAATTGATTCAATTAAATAAACAATAACAATTTAAATCTTTGGATAAATCCTTCGAAAAGTTTCTTTACAAGTTCTTCATTCATTCTCGCGATTTTAGCTTACACCGGCAAGCTGTCGTCCAAGTTTCGTCTCCAGACAGCAATTAAGACTGACGAGCGAGTTCGGTTGATGGACGAGATTATTTCCGGGGTGCAGGTGATCAAAATGTACGCGTGGGAGAAGCCGTTCTGCGCGATGGTCGAGCTGGCTCGTAAGCTGGAGCTACGAGTGGTGACTAAGAGCTCGTACATCCGTGGCATCTACATGACTTTCAATCTCTTCACGACTCGGATGGCGCTCTACTGCACCCTCGTCACCATGCTGATGTTTGGCAACGAGATCACTGCCGATAAGGTCTTCGTCGTTTCATCCTACTTCAATATTCTTGCGCAAACTATGACTGGCATGTTTGTGCGCGGCTTCGCTGAGCTGGCCGAGTGTATGGTGGCTATACGCAGGCTTCAGAGTTTCCTCCTGTTTGACGAGTTCCAGAACAATAGCATCTCTAAGGCGGCCTCCGATTATCCTAGCCTCTGTTCAGATTACAAGCAAACCAGCAAGCAGGAGGAGAGGAACCAAGAGTTGCCCTTCATCGACGACGATGTCGGGGAAAATTATGAAAACTTAGACGAAAATAATGATTACAAAAAGCAGAACGGATTAATGATCGTTGCTAGCGACTTACTACAGAACACCGTTGATCTTATTGAGGGTGAGTATGCGAAATCAACTGTTTCGCTGATACTTGTCGGAGAACTGTGTGAACTAAATTTCATTATTTGCAGAAAAGAAGCGGTTATCCATGTGCAACGATGACAGTTGTGCCATCAAAATGATCAATGTAACTGCCAAATGGGAGACTAAGCATTCGCAAAATATCTTGGAGGATTTGAATCTGGAAATGAAGAAGGGCAAGCTGTACGCCGTGATTGGCATGGTGGGCAGCGGTAAGAGCTCCCTTCTATCTGCGATTCTAGGTGAGATCACCGTGACGGGAGGTCAAATCAAGGTCAACGGCAGTATCAGCTATGCCGGTCAAGAAGCCTGGGTATTTGGTGCCACCGTTCGACAGAACATACTCTTTGGACAACCTTATGAACGCCACCGATATCAAAAAGTGGTTAAGGCTTGCGCCCTGCTGCGCGATTTTAAACAGTTTCCGCAGGGCGACCAGACCATAGTAGGCGAACGTGGCAGCTCATTGTCTGGGGGACAGAAGGCCAGGATAAATCTAGCCAGGGCCCTATACAGACAGTCGGACATCTACCTCTTGGATGATCCTTTAAGTGCGGTAAGCAACTTTTAAAAGAGTCAGAATTTTTTATCTTTTTATGTATAATGATTATATACAAGATATAGGATTGATAGCCTTTAAACGCGGGCTCTTTATGATTTTTTTTTCAATTGTAAATCTTAAAACAGATCCAGACAACATAAAAAGGCTAAAAGATATCTTAAAGACAATAAGACAGTTTTCAATCATTTTTTAGTCATTATTAAAAGACATGTGTTGTCTGGAGCTAACAATAATAACAACATATAGTTTTTTTCTGATTAATTTCTAGAATTTTGATTCTTTCTTCTTGAAAGTAATTTATCAATAAATTAAACTTTACGAATAAAATTAATTAAATTTTGAATTTCAATAATGTAAAAAATTGTTTTCATTTGATAAAATTAGGTCGACGCACACGTCAGCAAACATTTGTTTCAAGAATGTATTCAGAGATATCTAGCCGATAAGACTAGGATCTTGGCGACGCATCAGTTGCAATATATAAAGGGAGTAGACGCCATTATATTGCTCGAACAAGGAAGAATAAAGTACTTTTCGCATTATCAAGATTTATTGGAGTATCGACCCGAGTACGGAGTACTCTTGGCAGCGGAGAACGAGATCGATGACTCGTCTTTAGAAAGGAGCATGAACATGAGACGAAAGTTTTCCTCCGCGAGTAATAGAGTAAATAAAAATATATAAATATATATAACGTTACAAAAAGAGATAAAGAAAATTTTATAAAATATTGATTTTTATTTTTTTGTAAACTTAAAGTTAAGACAGTTTAAAAAAGATAAAAATTTTTACAATTTTTTGAGATTTCATGTTTTCATAACAATAAAGATACTTAATAATAAATATCTAAACAAAAAAAAGGAAATGTGTTACTGATAATAAAATTTATTTGATAGAGTCGTACTCCGGACGCCAGCAGTGGTGCCACAGATGACGAAGAGGAAGACGAAGATGAAGGGCAACTAAACAACGGTCTCGAAGGGACATCACGTGGTATAGTTAAAGGATCTATATTTATCAAGTTCTTCCAAACTGGTGCCAATTTATACATGGCCTTTATTGTTCTATTGCTATTCATCCTCACGCAATTTATTGTCAGTCTCAGCGACTTCTTTGTGCCTTTCTTGTAAGTATCTATTTGAAAAGAAATAATTATTTCTTTTGATAAAGAAACAATACAGGTCTTTATTTCATTTTTTATAAAATCTAAATTTAATAAATAAGATAAATAAATTTTTATTAATCTTAAGTAAACACATATTTTTTCTATTTAATTAATTTTTTAATCTGTTTTCTGTCAGAGTCAATACTGTGGAAAATCAAAAATATCTAGCCAAGCAACATAGCTTGAATCAAACGGATATTTACGAGAACATAACAACGAATCATTTAGGTACTATTTTCTCGGATGATGAGGATATGATGACATATATCTACATCTACACAGGCATTGTGCTGGGCATTTTCATTATCGGTATTACCAGATCGCTATTTTTTTATAAAACGTGCATGACTTGCAGTCAGCGTTTGCACGATATGATGTTCAGCGCGTTAATTCGCACGGGAATGCGATTCTTCGACACCAATCCTAGCGGTAGGATATTAAACCGGTTCTCCAAGGACATGGGCACTATCGACGAATTATTACCCAAGGCTTGCCTGGATGCCGGGCAGATGAACATGATGATGTTCGGCTCGCTGATAGTAACCTGCATTGTCAATCCTATCTTCTTGGTGCCCATCATGTTTATTAGTATAATATTTTATTGGATCCGCAAAGTTTATCTTAAGACCAGTAAAAATGTCAAGCGACTGGAAGGAATATGTACGTCTATTTTTCTTTACTTACATTAGTCTGCTCTCTCTCTCAAAAATTTATCAAAAAATTTTTATTTATTAATTTTTATTATTTATTATTTATTATTTTTATTTATTATTAATATTTTATTTATTATTTGCTTTATATTTAACTATTAAAAATCCTTTAAAAATATAATAGAATCAGAATCTTTTTGATTCATTGCGTCTTTAAAATAAAATGTTTATCAAAACACTTTCCTTGCTTGGTCACTTTTGAATTTTAATCTTTTTGTGTGTTGATTTATTAATTTTTAGTTTACACATTTATTTTTTGATGCTTTTTATGATGGGTTATTTTTTTTTTGCATTTCAGCTCGTTCGCCAGTATTTACTCATCTAAATGCCACGTTGAACGGTTTGACAACTATCAGAGCGTACTGCGCTCAAAACATACTCAAGCAGGAATTTGACAAGTTGCAAGATGTACACACGTCCACAGTTTATATGTATATTGTCACTAGCACAGCATTCGGATTTACTCTGGATATATTCTGTTTCTTTTTCATTTCGCTTGTCACCTTTAGCTTTTTGCTATTTAATCGATGTAAGCATCAATTTCTTAATCAATCTCTAAAATTTGCATTTACAAACTGCTCTTTTTATGAAACTTTTATTTCATTTTAAAACTATCTTTATTTTTTGAAATTTTATAATGCTTTTATTATATTTCTTAAAAAAATTATTTAATTTATTTGAGAATTGCTTTGTTTATCTTATCAATAACAATATTTTTATTTCGTAAAATAAAACGTTGATCGTTAAAATATTGTCAAAGTATTCACCTTTATTCAATAGATGAGTAATTAAATCAAACTTTTTAACTTCAATTTTTTAATATAATTTTTCAACAATATATAAAAATATTTAAATCAGTACATCCATACGTGAATTAACAAGTTTCTCTATTTTTAATATTTACTATTTAAATTAAAATATTTTTTATAAAAATAATAGGACATCTAATTCAAATTTTTAAAGACATTAAAGAAGTTATACATATATTTCAGCATTTTCCGGTGGCGAGGTTGGATTGGCTATCACTCAGATAATGGCAATGACTGGAATAATTCAGTGGGGAATGCGACAGAGCGCCGAGGTGACGAATCAGATGATGGCGGTGGAACGCGTGCTGGAATACATTCAACTTGCGGCAGAACCGAATTTAAGAGATAGAGGAACGTATTTAAAGAAGAAAGACAAGGAGAATCTGGCATTGCCGGATAATGCACCCAAGGGCTGGCCTAAAGACGGTAGCATCGTATTCAAGAATGTTTATATGCGTTACTCAGATGACGATCCGCCTGTTCTTAAGAGCTTGAACATGGTGATCTATCCCGGGGAGAAGGTACGAGAATTTTATGGAAAAATGTGGTAACAAGATTCTTCATCTCTAGATTTAACAATCTAGAGATCTTGCAAAACAAATAGAATAGAAATTTAATTATTTATTTATTGATTTATTTATTTATTTATTTATTTTTTTTTATTGAAAAGTTAGAGTTCTAATTCTTGTAGGATTCACATACAAAATATTAAAAAGTTTTTTTTCCGAAAAAAAGTTTTGCAAAACAAGATAATAATTAAATAAAAAGAAAGTAATTTTTTCTTTTTAAGAAACTATGATTTTAACCTTGAATATTCGAGTTCAATATATAGTATAATTTAAAAAATTTTAAATAAATATAAAATGTAAAATAAAAATAATATATATATATATGAAAAAAATAAATATATATTAATATAAAGAGATTAAAAATAATTAATGTAAAAGTCACAATATGGATCATTTAATAGTTTTACTAATAAAATATCCCGAAACTCTTAATCAATAAAAAAATATTAAAAATTATTTTTTTATCTTTTGTTGTACATACTTATTTTCTACAAAGATGTCAAAGAATATATATAATTTTTGTAGATTTTTTTCGAACACTTTAAAACAGCGACAAAACATTATGACCCATATGTGACCAGAAACAAAGCAAAAAAAATGTTTAATTTACAAAAGATGCTTCGATAATAATTACGCAGGTTGGTATTGTGGGAAGAACTGGTGCCGGAAAATCATCGTTGATAGCAGCTCTATTTCGATTGGCGAAAGTGGAGGGAATTATTGAGATCGATGGCATAAATACGGGCTTGATCGCCTTGGAAGATTTACGACGCAAAATATCCATCATTCCTCAAGATCCTGTATTATTCTCAGGCACTCTAAGACGTAATCTGGATCCCTTCGATGAATTCCCCGACAAGGACTTGTGGGAAGCACTCGAAGAGGTTTGTAGACCGACGATATTTAATTTGAAAGCAATACTGCGATTAATCAAGATCGTAATCTTGCAATTTTCACAGATATTGAGATCTCAATGTTTCCATTTCTCTCAAGATCTTAAAGTTTCAAATTTTCAAATTTACGAAAATCTTCCCAGAATCCATTCAAGCTCCAAGACTCCAAGATTCCACTTCCAAGGATAGCACTTCACATTGAATAATTACGAATACATTACACTAATAATATATCTATTTTAGGCCTAATAATATATCTATTTTAGGTTGAGTTGAAGGACGCGGTCGGCATTAACAACGGGAATGGTTTGGAGAGTCGCGTGTTTGACAGAGGCAGCAATTACAGTGTCGGTCAAAGGCAATTGGTATGCTTAGCGCGAGCCATTCTGAGAAATAATCGCATATTGATGCTGGATGAGGCGACCGCGAATGTCGATCCGCATACCGACGCGCTGATCCAACGCACCATCAGAAAAAAGTTTGCGGCCTGCACGATGCTCACGGTTGCGCATCGATTAAACACTATAATGGATAGCGATAAGGTTCTGGTGATGGATAAAGGTCGCATGGCTGTAAGTATAGCCTGAAACAATAATGCATTCATTCAATATTTCTTTCTTCTCAAAATCTCGGAACACGAGACCCTTATTTCAAATTTCTCATCATATGTTGCTTTATTCTACCGTGCTAATTAATAAATGTATTCATTTATTCATCTGTCAGTTGTAATATTTAATTTGAAATATTCATAAGACAATAATAAATATGAAAAATGTAACTGAAATTATAATATGGTTTTTATTTTTTTGACAGGAATACGATCACCCTCATATATTATTGCAAAACAGCTACAGTCAATTCACTTCGTTGGTAAGAGAAACCGGTCCAGGCATGTACGACCAACTCCTCAAGATAGCTAAGCAATCGTATGTAAACAAATATGGAGGAACATGACGAAGCATGGATTTTTGAAAATAAATATTTGTTAATTGAATTTTTTTTTATTCTCCGCTTTTTATACTCAATCGAGCTAAAAGCATGGGTCGTTCAATATATGTGATATGATATATCGGTAATATAGAAAGAACAAAGAGTATATGTAAAGAAGTCATACATTATTGTATTTGCATGCAGACAAGTTTCACTTATATTTTCTACGAGTTTAAGAAAATTGTTGTATGCCTTTCTTCGGAACATTCTTGTGTAGACACGATACTTCAAGTATTATAATGCGCATCAGCGTTTACAGAGAATCATATTTTTGTATGTCATATATTTAATGATCGTTTTGTTAGATTATTCTCACTAATGTCAAGTTTTTTCATGATGATCACAATAATACGTATTATATTTCTTTATATTCAAGCTTTTACTTATACTTTTAGAAATCATAAATATCTCTAAATCTCGTAGTAAAATGAATGTATATAAATTTAATTGGGTCAACGATGTAAAGCAAAGTTTATTTTAAAAACATAGATTTATACACTTAACAATAAGATAATATTTATATATTGTAAACATTTCATCGCATTATCGTAACATTCAGCACATGTATAAAGTAGAATCTAAAAATAAAAATTGCTATATAATTTGTGATTTTAACAATTTAAATAAATTTATTTATATCGAAGCCAATAAAATATTTATTGAAAATAATAGTTAATAACAGTTATAATTTTAAAATATTATATCGATCTCTCTTTCTCTTTCTTTCTTTCGATCTGTGATCTTTTCTCAGCAAAGATTGAACGGCTCTAATGAAAGATTTATAATTTGCAGTATCGCAAATATATAATTATAATCGACACCAAAGAAATGTTCCGAACTAAACTCAGATACTTAACAAAACAATATACTTAATTTTTTTACTTGTTGTACGTTGTAATTATAATTTTTGTTATCACATTTATTAAAGCAGAAAAATAAGCTCAATATTTTTGTAAACTGCATTTACAGATGCAACTATATATATTGCTATGATGAAAGTCTCGATATAATATTAATAAATATTGAAGAAAGTCTACGAATAAGTAGAGATAACATTATTATATTATATAACAGTTTTATTAATAATATCGCAGTAATGTTATGATAATATATTGTAAATGTCGTTTGATCTTACACGTATCTTATTATATAGAATACGGAAACTGTGTTTGCCAAGCAGATTTTATATATAAATATATAATATATAATATTTTTTTATATTTATATATAGTTTACTAAACTATTACAAAAATATTTGTAAATGTATAGATATATATTTACGAATTAATTTTTACTCGTAGGAATATCTTTGTACTCGTAAATAATCACTTTTGCATATTCGATGAGCTCAGGTTAGAAGTAATTTTTTGTAAATTATTAATCTCTTATAATCCAAATCTTTCCATCTTTTTGCACGATTAGTTATATAAATTCTCCTGCGCTGTATTATAAATTATGTTAAATAAATATATAGTTGTATAGTATAAATTGTTAAATACTATATATATAGTGTAAGCTTATACAAAGTGAATTATATAAATATATATATATTATTATATATATATATATATATATATATATATATATTTATATAATTATAAAAAAATATTGTATATAAATAAACCAAATAAATAAACCAAAGTACAACAAAATATTCAAAAGGCAGAAAAAATATAGCAGTAATTTGTTTTATTATATTCTTTTTTTTCTGAATTATATGATACTATCGAAAAAATCGAGTATCTTATATATGGAAATCTTTGAAAAATTATCTTTGCAAAAAAGGCGTTAAATCCATACTCGTTCGTTCAATAAATTATTGTAAAAAAATGATATTAATTTAATACATATTATAAAAGCGTTATATAAAATTATATATATATATATAACTTTATTTCAAATATGTATATATCTTCTTTGTAAAAGTTACATTAAAAAAAGAAAATATAATAATCTAGAAGGCAATCTACATGCATTGTATATAGTTACGTTTATATGAAGTAAATGACATTTGTGTTCTTGTTTACGTGTGTTGTTATCAGTGATGTCTAAGGAATGTTAATGAAAAAGCAGCTGTACAGTTGCTAATGATTTCAGTAAAAGATTGACTTTCGGAAAGTGTGTTTCGAAGGCAGGGAAAGAGAGAGAGAAGAAGAAGAGATAAATTAAGCATTAACTATAATTGTTCTTATTTTTTTCTGACAATCTAAAGTGTCGAATCTTGTAAAATCTTCAAAATTCTCTTTTTCAATAATGCGAAAACATGAATAAGGACACAACTCACATGAAAAGGAGTCCTAAGGAGACTGCGAATATTTTTAGTCGGCTATTTTTCTGGTTCGTTTATATTTAATATAAAATTTCGAATATATTTTTAGCGAAAGAAATGCAAGATTAATTTTTTATTCTTCAAAGAATTTTATTCTAAATAAAATTCTGTCTTAAATTTTGTCGCGGATTATAAATCGACTAAAATAAAGTTTGCACTTTACAATACATTTTATATTACATTAATATAAAATTAACAAATTATTTCGTAGATAAGAAATTGAAAGAATTGACGTTACGTAAAATTTGTGTTTAATTATACCCATATCCTTATTTTTTTTATATACATCAGTTCTAGGCATTATTTAATTATAATTATCATTTATGTGATATTTTAGATTATTTTAGATCGAATATGAATCATGTACATTATCATATCGTATTGTTTTTATATTAAAAGCAATTTATCTTTTTTTATGTTTTAAAAGAACTTCTCGAAACTGCTTCACTGTCTTAAGAAAACTAATCAATATATTGTTGTTAAAGTGAAATATAAAGTGTGTAAAGTAAAGTATATTTGTGAAATAATATGAAAGAAAATAATTGTTTAATAAAATATATATATATATATATATATATATAT
>JBCAUJ010000039.1:171132-234565 GCA_038406275.1 Cataglyphis albicans
TATATATACATATACTGCAAAGGCCATTTCTAATACTCATTAATTCACAATGACACGCACTATGAAAATTTTTTAAGCCTTATCGCTTCTTCAAGTTCTCCACTGTAACTATCCATAAGTTTTTTTGAGATTATATCATTCATTGTCCGTATCAGTGTTATCAAATTGCGCATTACTTATGAAATGACCCTCGTATATATATAATATGTAAAAGTTCTTGATTTCCCATAAATAATTATCTTATTATTGATAGAAAAATTTTAAATTATTATTTCTTTTTTGTTATTTTCTCCATATATCTTGATTTTTAAAATAAAGAAAAAGATAATTATGTAAAGCATTTTTATATAAAATATATACAGTGTGTATTAAATATATGCAAATAAACTTTTTTTGAGATAGTTGTACAAAAAATTTTTTCCAGAATTTTATGTAATTATCTTTTGTCACAGATTTTATTTTAAGGTAAAATTTATATTATTGTTTCGCGATGCGTGCACAGGTGGACGCTAAATTTATTTTTAAAGGGCTCAAAGACGGATCTGAAGGAATCTGATATTTATCAATGCTTAAAAGAAGATGAGTCTGAAAAAGTGACAGATCATCTCGAAAAGTGAGTATTTTCTGTTTTTATTGCAAGCGTACAAAAGTAATAATAATGTTTGTAATAATTATAGCTCTCATATATATTTTATACAGAAAAGACATTAACTTAATTTATTCATAATTATTTTAAACATACATTTTTTAATATTACAATGCTTTATTTTTTGTTATTAATAATAATAAAAGAAAAGTAATAATAAAATAAGATAAAGAGAAAGTAAAGTTAGTAGAAATTAACAACAAATCAACTAATAAATAATATATCAACTTATAATATAATATAATTAATAACACAAGATATAATAAAATAAAGAATATTTTTAAATTAATATCAACTCTGATTTATTATGTAATGTTTCGAAAATATCGTAAGTATAATTTCGAGCAAATAAATTTTTTCTTTTGACAGTTATATTACAAATTTCACAAATGTCAAAGACTTTTGGTAAAATTCATAAAACTCTTAAGATTTAATATATTCACTTAACTACAAAATAATTATGAAAATATTTTTGAACTGACTAACTCGCCGCGCAATTCTTTTTTTCAAAACACCAACGTTTAACATTCTAATGCATTTGTTTAGATACTGGAATCGCGAGTTGAAAAAGTTAGAGAAGCTCGAATATACTGTGGGCAAAGATGGACAGAAAGTGCCGTTAAAAAGAAATGCACGTCCAAGACTATACAAGGCGCTCTTCGGCGCCTTTTGGCTGCCATATTTCATTGTCGGAATCTACATATTTATACACGTAAAAACTATTAGTAATACTAGTGATCATAATAATAATTTTAACTTTGCAAAAAAGCACCGAATGCATAGCAATGTCTGCGAGCGTTATGTGATACCAAATGAAAAAAATCAATTAATGTATCAAATATCCTGTATCGTCTACGTTAATAGTGTTTGCGTTAAAAAGAAAAAAAAAAAATTAAATTTTTTTTTTTCTAAATTAATAAAAGATTATGTGAAAGATTTATATAAATGGAATGTTAATGGATTTCTGTTTTTAGGGGTGCATATTGAAAATTTTGATACCGATTCTTCAGGGTTGGATTGTCAGCTATTTTATCGAAAGACGGACAAGTGAAACGGACAAGACAGGGAAAAACGAGACAATGATTTATATCGCTTGTTTAGTGCTCTGCACTTTTGGTAGCTCCATGTTGTCTAATCATTTTATATTAATGGCGCAACAAATCGGCATGAGACAACGCGTTGCCTGCAGCTCCCTCGTTTACAGAAAGGTAATGTTATAATAATTTTTAAATAAAGCTTTACAATAATTTACAATAATTTAAAAATTTTGTTTAAAAAAAAATAGAAAAATTCTGTTTGTTCTGAATAAAAATGGCGTCTGAAAATCAATTTCAACTATTGAGCGATTTTGATTAAACCTTGCTTTTATATTGATAAAGTTCAGTGAGAAAAATTCATCAATATAAATCATTGACGTAATAAAATTTTTGTAAAATTAAAAGAAACTGTTGGAAAAATTAATTTAAATTAGTTTATTTTAATTTCTGAAGAAATAAGTTGCTGTATGAATTGACTTTACATACCTGTTTATAATATATTTACGATTCCAAAAAAAAGATATCTTTCTTTGTATGTATATATGTTTATATATGAACATATACACATACACACACGTATGTGTTAAAAATACGTAACTATACTAATAATTACAATTTACAAATTCATATACTATATTTTGTATCATAATAAAATAATATGCGATCCTTTTTTATTAATATATAATTATTACATGCAATCATAAATTAAAATATTTATCAATCATTCATTAATAATATTTTCTCTCACTGATTTTTGAAGGCCTATTCTACCTTAAATTTGTTCAATTTCTATTTCGCAAATTCTTATAGCATGTGAATGCAAAATTATTAAAAAAGATTATAAAGTAGGCCAACTATATTGTTAACAGTTGTTACGCAACAAATAACTGTTTGAATAAATATCTTCCTCATTAAATGTATCCTTCGACTTTGGTCGAAGCGTATGTTAAATGTTACAATCTTGCGATTATGTATAAAGGAATGATCCGCTTTCTTTTTTAAATACACCTGTCCTTCCAAATGCAAAGACGCGCAGATAGAAAAAAAAACACCAAATAAAAAAAAAATTTATATTATCGTTTATAATAAAAATGCTTTGTTGTTTTTGATTCTCATGAATTTACTATTCGAATAATATTATATTAAATAACTTAAGAAATAAAGAAAATATTTGTATTACTGGCTTTATTAGAGCAAAATAAAATTTTAAGCTAATAATAAATTCAATGAAAAGCTAAATTCAATGATAGCTCAATTTTTAATATAAATGGTCATTCCCTAAATGGTGATTAATTCATGCTGTCTACTTTTACGTGCTATTTGAGAAAGAAAAGAGATAGCAATATAAAGAAAGAAAATTTTGACTTGCGTGTTTAGGAGATACAATTCCCAGTAATAAATCCTGTAATCGTTCTGAAAATTATTGCAGATATTGCGATTAAATCAAACATCTTTAAGCCAAACCGGTGCTGGACAGATTGTGAATCTTCTCAGCAACGATGTCAATCGCTTCGATTCAATATCAGTGTATCTGAATTTTATATGGATTATGCCATTTCAGGTGACGTCCTAAAAATTGTGAATTACATGAAATATTCAGAAAGTAAACATTTTCAAAAAATATATCTTGCGAATATGCTTCCTTTAATTATAATTTCTTAAACTAATAAATTTTTTACGTAGAAAATATTAATACATACATTTATTTTACTTATATTTTATAAAAGATATATTCACTTTTATTTTTATATATTTCTATATGTATCTATTTTTATATATTATATCTTATCTCTCATTTTTTTTTTCCTTTGAAATGCAAATGAGAATAAAATGTAGATTTATATTTTGCTGTTTTGATTCGTCGCTATTTTTTGATGTATCCATTATCTTCCTAGACATAATTTATCCTTGTATATAACAAAAAAAAAATATTTATTAAAGAGTTCTATTTACTAGGTCATCATCGTAGGATACATAATGTGGCAGAAGATTGGTGTCTCAATTTTCGTTGGCATCGGTTTGTTGTTGATCATCTGCCTACCTATTCAAGGAACCTTCAGTTTACTAAGTCGTAACATTAGAGCCATGATCGCGCCACTAACCGATCGACGAGTGCAGCTGATGAACGAGCTTATAGCTGGGATACAGGTAGCTTTGAAATATTTTAGTTTCATCGTTCTATTGAAAATTTTCAATAAATTTTATGAATTTAAAATTTTACAAAAATATTTTTTTTTTCGATTTTACGAAAGAAATCCTTAAATTCTCGATGCTTTATTCTTTTTTAATTTTAGGTGATAAAGATGTACGCCTGGGAAAAACCGTTCAGCAAGATTGTATCGATAACGAGAGCGCTGGAAATCAAGAAGATTCGATTCTCGGCGTATGTTCGCGCTGCATATTTGGCCATCATAGTATTTACCGAGAGGCTTCTCCTTTACTTTACATTAGTAACATTCATATTATGGGGAAATGATCTGAGCGCTGATATAACTTACACTCTTACAACATTTTTCAACATCCTTCAACTCACCGCGGCCTTGTACTTTCCGCAAGCGCTCATATTATTGGGCGAAATGATGGTATCGATGAATCGATTGGAGGTGCGTAATCGCGTTTTAAATTGCATTATAAATCGATTCTCCTACATTTTGCCCTTACACATTTATTCAATCACTAACGGAACGTTCAACACACAGGATATTCTGCTGATGGACGAAATAAACAAGGAATGCTCCAAGGAAACGCCGCCTTTACCCGAAGACGAAAAATTGAGCCAAGCAACTGTTACGAACAATCAAATAGACATCTTCAAGAACAAAACTTTCGAGCAGGAATTACATGACCGTCCAGTTTGCGTGAAGCTTCATCGCGTCTCCGCGAATTGGATCAACGGTCAACTGCCACCGACCTTGTGTGACATTTCTGCGATCATCAACCCGGGCGAGTTGTGCGCCCTGGTTGGTCCCGTGGGCTCCGGTAAGTCTTCCGTCCTCTATCTGCTGCTGAAAGAGCTGAATCCCGGTGCGGGCACCGTAGTTTTCACGCATGAATCTTCGAAAAATATTTCTTACGAAAATAAAATAGTTAACGGTTATCACATGGACAATACGAATCTGCGCATCTCCTACGCCAGCCAAGAACCCTGGCTCTTCAGTGGCACCGTGAAGGACAACATATTGTTTGGCCAATCCTTCGATAGAGTCAGATATAATGAGGTACACACTGAAAAATGCACTAAATACAAAATATTTTTTTTTTATTTTAAAAAATTATTTATTTATATTTATTTAGATACTTACAAAGGAGTTATTTCAATCAAGCAGCAAATATATTTTAATTAGTAAAATATAAAATAAAAGCAAAGTATGATTTATTTGCAAATAAAAAAAAAATTTGTTTTTATCTTTATTATATAAATTTCTTTAAAAAAACATTTTTCAGCTGCTTGTTTCAAAAACATATTTTTCTTTATTTTAATAAATAATTTTTTATTTTTAAATAAATATTTTTTTATATTATAATTTTTAATATTTTATTTAAAGAATATAATTTTTATTACATGCAAATAATAATTTATTTAATATAACAAAATATTTTGAAAACAAAGTATATATTCATTTAAATAAAAAAATTAAAAATACATATAATTAAATTAAAATAGAATTAACATAATAAATTTATTTGATTAAAAAAAATTTATTTTTAATATATTTATCAAGATTCAGTAAATAAAAATATATAACTTTATATATTTTTTTTTTAATCTCTCTTTCTTAAATATTTAAATCATTAGAAAAATGTTGAACTAAATGAAAAGCATACAAGTTTTTTTATTTTTAGATTTTCCAATCCATCTTTAATATTTTGTATTTTAATATTGGCGGTTTCAGGTGACGAACGTGTGCGCGTTGATAAAGGACTTTCAACAGTTGCCTCAGGGTGATATGACAATAGTCGGTGAAAGAGGTGTGTCTCTCTCTGGAGGTCAAAGAGCACGAGTAAATCTCGCGAGGGCGGTCTATAGGCAAGCTGATCTTTATTTGCTCGACGATCCTTTGAGCGCGGTAGACACTCATGTCGCCAAACATCTCTACAAGAAATGCATCACCGAGTATCTCCACGGGAAGACGAGAATTCTTGTCACTCATCAGTTGCAATTTCTAAAACGAGCAGACCACATTATCGTGCTGGACCGAGTGAGTGTCGAATTAAAGATTTCTGAATCAGCATTTTAATCTTCTAAATTATCCTTTCTATTCCAATTCGAAAAATTAAATTTAAATCTCTCATACAAAAATTTTATTGCTAATATCGCTTAATAGCAAAAATATTAATCATGTATTTTATCAAATTAATTGATTCTTTTTTTTTAATTGCTAATATTTTTATAAAGTAATATATTTAATCCATGAAAGAATAAGTCATATATCAAAAATAAATAAATATGCGTATTAAAACTAACATATAATAATAAAATTAAATAATAAAATTAAAACACAATAATATAAACAAGAAATTTTTTTATCAAGATATAATAAAAAATATATATAATGAAAAATATTTTTAAAAGAGAAAAAAAACAAAATTACTTTTCGTACGACCCAATAATATAATCTGTTTAATTTTGCTTGAAGGGTTTCGTAAAGATACAAGGAAGTTATAACGAACTGGTGGAATCAAACAAAGATTTCATCGAGATGATGAATGAATTGACGACAAGTCATGAAACGCAAAAGAAAGAAGAAAACGCGAAACGAATCTCGGAAATGTCTTCGAAGAATATCTCGGTATTCAGACGTATTTCGGAAATGACCATCGCAAGCTCCATCGTTGTAAGACAATTACTATCATTTGTTGACTTATCATTTTTTCTCATTGTTTTTGTTAGACAAAAAATTAGTTCAATATAAATATAATGGAATAATTAGAAATATGTGCTCTTTCTCATAGCTGTATTAATTATCAAAGATGTTTAACTTTAAGTGATATAAAATTACAAATAATATAATAATAAAAATAATATAATAATAAGATGTGTGTATAAATAATGATATTAATTAGAGAGCCTGAGTTTACTTAGATTTTTTTTATTTTGATCTTATACCGTGCAAAGCTATATGATTCAAACAGTACACAATATTTATGATATAAATATTCATAAACATTTTTTATTATTTATTTTTAAAAAAATTATAATTATTTTATATATATTATTTATAACATATATAATTAATATATAATTATTTAATATATAATTATTTCATATACATTAAGAAAAGACTCATAAGAATTTTATTCAATATGCTATTAAAATATAGACTAAATATTTTATATAATATTTATGATAAGTAAAAAATAATAAACAATAAAAATAAATATTTTAAATAATGATTTGTAAATATTTTTATAAATATTTTTATGATATTTATGATGAGTCTTTATGATCTGCTATATCTAAGATTAGAAAAATATTTATAAATATTTATTTGGATAAATATTTATAAAATATTCAAATAATTATTATAAATATTTTGTACATATTTTATAAAAATTATGTGCTGTCTGAATAAATATCTTTGATAATTAATATAGCTGCGAATAAAGTATATACATTCAATTATTCGATTCATATCAATTTTTGTCCAAGTAAATATCTTTTTGCATAGTATTCGGATATCGACGATTCGGACTACGTGGAAAACAGTCCAGACGGTGAAGCGATAATGCACGGGCAGCTATCTGGCAAGGTATACAGGAAATATTTACATCACGGTGGCAACTACTTCATTCTGTTCGTGCTGCTGCTATTCTTCATCATCAGTCAGATCGCTACCACCGGCAACGATTACTGGGTTTCGTATTGGACCAACGTGGAACAGCTCAGGCAAAATGAAGACGCCGTCGACGCCAATCGAGTCAGTAAAAGGGACATGAATATGCGTAACGACAGTTTCCTGGCATCGATCTTCACCCTAAATTCGGACGGTCTGCTCAGTACCATGGATGCTATATACGTTTACACGTTCTGCATTCTTGCCTGCACCGTTACAACAATGTTCCGCAGCTTCCTCTTCATGAAGATCTGCATGAACTCCAGTATCAACCTGCACAACACCATGTTCTCCAATCTGTTGCAGGCGCGCATGTCTTTCTTCCATACTAATCCTTCCGGTAAGTGCAACAATAAAATGAATAAAAAAGGATAATATAAATAAAAAAAATATATATATATATTAGATAAGAGAAATTATGATAATTTTGGATTATTTTAAATTTGAGAACAAAAGGAAATATTTTCTTTTAAATTCCACAAATATTATTGATATTATAATGATTCCCATTTATCTGCGATAGAATGAAATATGTTGATTGACGAAAATGAATCTTGAATCGCGTATCTCTATAACATTATAATAGAAATTAAAATTATTTAAATAATTTTAAAATAATTTTTACATAATAATTTTACTCTCCTTGAAATATAAAAATCACATCATATATACTTTATAACTTTTATATTTTTCATAATTCCTTTTTTTAGATATCGCTTAGATATAAATTTTTTCAGGACGAATCTTAAATAGATTTTCAAAGGACATTGGCACGATAGACGAACTTTTACCCGCGACAATACTCGAAGCATTTCAGATAACCATTGTACTAGTAGCTATATTAATCATGGTGACGATACTTAATCGATGGATGGCAATACCGATAGTGATTATGCTCATTTTATTTTTTCTGATAACAAAGTTCTATCTCAGAACCGCTCAAAGCGTCAAACGTCTTGAAGGAATAAGTAAGTATTTAGAGAAGTTATCATTATTAAAGCTAATATCTTACATACAGCGATATTTTTCTGAGATGTTCCTTGATTTTCTTAAATCATTAAAATCGAATTCTTAGATTTGAAGTTCTTACATAATTTTTATAATTTAGATTCTTTAGATTCATTAAATACTAATATATCTGGATTCTAATATTCTTGGAACAGATCCACGAGCTACACTGTTGGAAAATTTTCTTATTAAAAAATATACTTGTTAAAATTTTTTAAATTCAAATTAACACGTGAAGTGTTAATTTGAATTAAAAAAATTTAAAACATGAATGACATTGAATTTAAAATATTTAAAACATTTGTTATATTTAACAATTCATTATTCAATTAACAATATGTTAATTTAATGTACTGCTGTTGTATTAATAGAATTCAAATGTTAAATTATTGAAATAGAAAAGTTTAAGAATAAAACAATGTTATAATTTTAATTTTACACAATAGATATATTCTGTATTATTAGTGACAAAACTTATCTATTAAAATTTATGAAAAAAAATGATTTTATTTTAAAATAGAAGAAAATGACTATAGACTGTCAATAACATTTTTTTATTTTTATCTTTAAAAATATGCTGGTTTTACACAAAATTTATTTCAAATTTCTATGAAGTTTGCATCCATGTTGAAATATTAACATTAAATTAATATTAAATTAATATTAATTAATATTAAATATTAATATTAGTAATACCATTTAATATATTCATATTATATTAAATTAACACAAAAATTTGTGTGAGTCGTTTGCGACTCACGACTTCTATTTTAATAATTTAACATTTGAATTCTATTAATACAACAGCAGTACATTAAATTAACACATTGTTAATTGAATAATGAATTGTTAAATATAACAAATGTTTTAAATATTTTAAATTCAATGTCATGCATGTTTTAAATTTTTTTAATATGATGCGTATGTTAAGTCAAATTTTTCAACAGTGTATGAAACATTCATGTTCGATTTATATTTCAGGCAAAAGCCCGTTGTTTTCACACATAAACGCTACGCTGAATGGATTGCCGACGATCAGAAGCAGCGGCATCGGCATCGAGAAGATGATGCGAAACAAATTCGATGCATTGCAGAATGCGCACAGTGGTGCATGGTATCAAGTTTTGGTATGTGGGACTGCCTTCGGTATCGTTCTGGACACGTTGACATGTTTGTACATCGCCTGTCTCTGCTATTCCTTCATAATATTAAGCGAAAATGGTACGTAATTTATGATATTTCTTTGATACTTCGAACTATTCATCGTTTCTATGCAATTTATTGTATTAGAAAATACTAGACTAACAATTAAATGTTACATATAGCTTTTTTGACAGATGTCAAAATGTACGAGAATATATGCTATTATGAATAAAGAAAAAACTATTTATGCATTTGTAAGAAGGGAACAATATATATTTTACATTAGATAACGTCGTAACTTTGCTTAAAAAAAAAAAAAAAATTTTTTTTAATTTCTAGGCGGTGTATCCAGTGGCGATGTAGGTCTGGCAATTTCGCAATCACTAATCCTGGCCGGTGCTATGCAGTTCGGCATAAAACAGATGGTCGAGACTTTTTCGCTAATGACAGCTGTGGAAAGAATTCTCCAATATACAAATCTTCCCGCGGAATCAGCCGCTATCTCGGACAACCCTCCGCCGCCCACGTGGCCATCCAAAGGGCAATTAACGTTCAAGGATGTCAGCATGAAGTACGACAGGAACGATCCGTTTGTCTTGAAGGTGGGCAAAGCGATCACTTTATTACAATACAATGCACGTCATATATTTTATGCGCGAATTATTTCACAGAATCTGAACTTCTCTATCGAGCCTGGCTGGAAGATCGGTGTAGTGGGACGAACTGGTGCCGGCAAGTCTTCGTTGATCTCCGCCCTTTTTCGCCTGTTCGACGAAGGTCTAGAAGGCGAGATCATAATTGATGGCCTGGTAACGAAAACGATAGGTCTGCAGGAATTGCGCGCCAAAATCTCTATCATACCACAGGAGCCGGTGCTCTTCTCCGAGAGTCTACGCTACAACCTGGATCCGTTCAATCAGTATGACGACGTGAGGCTGTGGGAAGTGCTTCGACTAGTCGAGCTAAACGGGGTTGCCCTGGATCACATCGTTCTCCACAGTGGTCACAACTTTAGCGTTGGTCAAAGGCAGCTCATATGCTTGGCTAGAGCGATCTTGAAAAATAATCGCCTGCTCGTTCTTGATGAGGCCACCGCCAACATCGATTCGCAGTGAGTCTTGATAAATTTTAGCGATTCTCAGCGAGTTCGTTACAAATAAAATTCGTGCTCTAAAGTTTAACAATATCGGAAATTTTTTTATCAAATCGTCTCTTCAGCAAAGACACTAGATCGATGAATGATCAATCTATAAATTTGATATTCTGTCTTTGTAATTATTTTAAATTTGTATTTTCGTTTTTAGCACCGATAACATAATTCAAGACACAATAAGAAAGAACTTCAAAAACTGTACTGTCATTACGATAGCGCATCGTTTGAATACCATCATAGATAGTGATCGCATCATCGTGATGGAAAACGGTTACATTGTGGTACGTATTTGAAACATGAAATATGATAAAAAAAAAATATTGATTTTATAAATGATAACTATAAAAACACACAATATTCCTTCTCTTTACATAATTATTTTGGAAAAAAATTTTACAAATTTTACACATTTAAATAGAATTTTAACAGATATCTCTTATAAAATGGACAGTCGATGTTTAAATTTATATCGTAATTGGAGTTTCAGAAAAGCGATGAAATAAAATAATTTAATAATTAAAAGTACGATATAAAATTTCGATATTTTTGTAAGCTTTTCTTTTTCATTTCTGGACATAATTGTTTTAAAATCATATTATTAGCTTGTATATAGATAAAATTAACATTTTACAGTATTTATTTTTCCTCTTTCACACTGTGAGAAAACTTTTATAAAATTACAAGAAAAGATAGGATTTTTTTGAAATTTTCTCAAGAGAAAAAGAGAATCCGTATATCTAATGATCAATGTACAAATAGGAATTTGGCATTCCATACGAATTATTGCACGACAAACCGGACGGCTATTTTAAAAAAATGGTGGAGAAGACGGGCAAGGAAATGGCTCAGAATCTTTTGGAACAGGCGAGAAAGGCTTATCAGAAAAACGAGGATAACCGGAATCTATCAAGGCAAAATTCCGGCGAGAACAATATTATAATCACAGAACAAACCAAACTTTAAATTTAGTCATACTAATGATACACATTATAGTATTTTGCGTTCAGCGAAAACAGTTTTGCAACTGTTGTGAGATATCATATTGATGTATTTATTAGTCTGCTATAATTTTTCAACGTATTGCTAAGTGATCGTAATTTTTTTCGACATACCCCAAAAGTTATTCTTTAGCAAAAAATAAATTTCGCATATAAATACTAAACCGATTATGAAAGAATTATATAATAGATTATGATATAAACATTATCGATTCATTAAAATGATAATAATAATTGAATATCCCTGAATATATAATAATGCAATTTGTAATATGTGTCACATTAAAATAAATATATAAATTATTAGATATTGTATGTTTATTATTGTATCGTTGTTATGTATTCAGAGGTCATTAGAGTATACGATCATTATATTAAAAGAAATTTATTTTTTTAAATTTTTTATACAGCCTCGAATTTCAAATCTTTCAATCAATTTCAAATCTTTCAATTTTGAGATAATAAGAAAAAATCTATGTATTACATGTATTGTATTGTATAAGATGTTGAAAACCTATACATATAATACATCGTATACATTAATGTACTAGAAATAAATTTAAAAAATTATGTTTGCTACTATATCGCAAGTTTTGAATACATGTGTGATTTTTCCTATATCTAAATATATGTAATATATGTTGAAAACATATTTAAAAAGAAAGAAAAATGGAAAAAGAGAGAAAGAGGGAGAGAAAAAAAGCAAAAAAATGTGTGTGAATGTGCACCTATATTCAACAGAAAATAAAATTATTATGAGAATTTTATAACATACTAGAACAATATAAGTGCGCGCCATTTATTTTGTGTGTGTGTATATATATATATATATATATATATATATATATATATATATATAATTATCTATTAATTCTAGTTCTTCGTTTTTTTCAAAATCAATTACATAAAAATTAAACGCATTCTTAATATTTAAATGTTTGTATATATTGTATACTTATTTGATCAATGTGACAAACATTTTTAAAATTAAAAAACATTGTTTAATGCGTTAACAATTACTTTTATAAATTATTTAAAGCTTATTTATAAATCTTTTTTTTTTTTTTTTCATAATGTCAAGCAAAAATATTAATTTTTAAAATCTTATTTGACGTACAGAAGATAAAGATATGGCAAAAGAACTCGATTTATTAAAAAAAAAAAAACATGATTTCATTTGAAAAGACATGCAATTGCAGATGTGTTCATGAAAAAAGTAATATTAGAAAAAGTCAAACATTATTTTATTCGATGATCCTTCCAGTCTTCTTGCCGGTGAGAATAGACATGCACTCGCTAAAATGGCGATTTTACTGACAGTGGGTATTTTCCAACAAATTACACAGATGACACAGTGTATAATGCACAGTATCACCCAATCGACTGTCAAATAAAAAATTTTAAATTTCTTTATTCGATAACCAATCATGTGGTATTGTATGTTATACTTTGTCATCTATGTAACATGTGCTGGAAAATATCCATTATTAGAAAACAGAGGAACTGCAGCTACGAAGTTTCAGCTGTAAATTGGATGGAGATGGCGTACAAAACAGGGGTTCGCACTACGTTCCACGAAAACATCGATATGGTTGTTATCATGCTAGTGCATATCACGCTATGACAGCGTTTGTGTTCGTCCAAGCTCTGTTTCTGATATTAGCTCTGATTGCGAACGGAATGACAACGGAATATACTAATTGCAATACGAGTCACGTGTGCTACTTACAATAGTGCAATAAGTCTAATAGGCAGACTTAAGCGATGAAGGCATCAGGGACAGCGCATAAGAATGGCATGAGAATAAGTGGACTCCAAAATTAATTAGAATAAAAATCATTGCCTCTACATTTACGGCTCGTATATAATGCGATAGTTATCGATAATGACTCCATTGGGCTGCATATCTCGCCATTATCAGTAATCATATTATGTAATACAATGATAATTGTCAGCTGAGAACGTGATTATTAAATCCAAGTAAGTTTTCACAAAGTCATCTCGTATGAATTTTTTTTTATTTATTATATTTCTGTCATTTACGATGTCTTTTATTTGCACTGCAATATTTTATTTTGCTTTTGCTAGCTATTTTATTTTAATTCAATTTTTCGACCTGCTATCTGCCTTCAAACTCGGCTCTCTTTTCTTTTTGACTGCTCTAAAAAATTTTGTTGTCCTCTCACACATTGCCGTTAAATATTTTATTAATAAAGTTCTTTAATTCCTTTTTTCTTGATATTTTATCTCTTTTCATTTTAAACTCATTGCAATTCAATTAATGGAATCAATTTTATTAATCTTATTTTGTTTTAAGTGCCTATCATATGCTAATTTTTATTCGTAGCACAACGTTTTTCATGATTATGTTTGTTCATACTTTGTGTTACTCATTGCAAGATGTTTTTTGGGAAAATTATATCAATCGAGACGTGTCAATTAAATAAATTTTTTTTCATTGTGATAAGCGCTAATATAAGCGTCCGTAGGTGCGTAAACACGTTGGCACTCGCATATGAAAAAAAGCTCTAAGCCAGGGGCCGAATTGTGGATATGTAATTAAAAAACAAGAACGAAAAAGCTTTTTCTCAAAATTTAATCATCTATTTGCTTTAGGGGTACGTCTGGATGAAAATGGTTGCCGAATCTCTATGGATGAATTCTCTCTGATCAATGCCTCCAGTTCATCTTTTATTTTGACATCACGAAAGGAACTCGAGTAATAATTTATTTCAGGAAGATATATAAGTGCCAACGTGCTGTAACCAATTTTTATTCATTGAAGAAAAATAGTTCAATGTCTTTGGACGAAAACAGTTACAAATAATTACAGATATCGCGATAACAAAATGAAAGTCTGTTATTTAGAATAATCCAATTAGTCTTTATAAATATGTAGTTAGATGGAAGATTAGATAGGAGAGCCGCCGAATTTCGTGTTGAATAAAATTAATATTAAAGCTCGTTATTTTCTTAAAAATATACTACTGCTAAGGAATCGGTTCCGTTTAACGAGGCTTTCTTTCATCGGTGAGTGCCAACGTGTGCGCTTGTAGATGTGTGCGTACACGTTGGCACTCAGGAACGAAAGGAAGATCTATGCTGGAGCCGAAATAATTACGGACAATAGGATATCAAACACAATGAAACAGAACATTGTATTTCTAAGACGTAAGGCTTAAAGAGTTAATTGGAAATTAAAAGCAATATGTCAATTAAAACGAATTCATGTAACATATGTATTAAATTCATTTAGTTCATGCAACATAAATATTAAATAATTTTGCCACAAAAGATTTCATATCTCTAATCATGCAGATAATAGATTACAATAAGAAAAGAAATATTATACCAAATATTATACCAAAAATATTGCTTTATTTGTAAAGATTATTGTAATTTTAGTTGAATATGTTAAAGATTGCGTTATAAATAAAGTTTATGTTGCTTTTCTTTTATTATAGCTATATGTATATATAATAGCCGTAAAATAAAAATATTATATTATAATATAAAAATATTATAATATAATATAAAAATATATAATATATATATATATATATATATATATATATATATAATTGTCATAAAATAAAAATATTTTTTTGAGTAGAAATCTCTCTTATTTGTTTATTTATAATTTAATCACCCACAATATATCTTTTTAAATAATACTATATATATTTATTATTGATAATTTCAAAAATATTAACAGAATTGAACGAGAAATTTCATCAAGATATGATACACCGTCTTTATTACAAAAATATCTATCTGTATATTTTCTAATTATGTACATATAATTATAAATATATTTATGTTTATAATTAAATATTCCACATAACAGCTTAATATTGATGAACCTTTTCGATTTTAGTCATGTCATATTTATATATTGTTTCCATGATGATATATACATATCCAGATAGCTCACAATATTTATAATAAATATTCATAAATATTTTTTACTATTTATTTTTTGAAATATTATATAAATATTTTCTACATATTTTGTACATATTTTATAAATATTGTACGCTGTCTTCTTTAAAACTTAAAGATATTTACCATTTAACGTATCCTAGTTACTACTTCTTGCTCCTTCGCGAGATGGCAGGAGGCATTTCAATTTGGGATGCTGCGCGTCAAACTTCACTACGCATCCGAGCCTGAACGGTTCTTCTTCTTTCCTACCCGCGCCATTTCCACCAACCGTCACGCAGTCCACGCCGCGGCGCGTGCGCGACAGAGCGGAGAGTGGGGAGAGTGTTTGGCGGCGCGGTTTGTTTAGTTGCACGCTGACAGCGGCCGCGGTTGAACGCTATCGGCGTGTCCGCGTTTTCACGGAAGCGCCGCGCTACCGGCGTCGTCGATCGCTCATCGCGACACATTATCCGTCCGTCGCGACGTCGCGTTCTCGCGTTACGTTAACATTACGTTACGAACGGAGCTTTTCTCGCCTCGCCGGAAAAGAGTGTACGTAGATATCTCCATCTCGCTGTCCTATCCCCCGACCCTTATCTATCCCGTATATTCGCTCGTGAATCGCTATTTTGCTGTTTTTGTCGCCTCTTGTCACTATCCCGTGTGTTTGTGCGATTTTGTTGATCGTCATTCGTCTCATCGTCAGCGTCTTGTGCCTCATCATCACCATCATCATCGTCGCCAACATCACGCTGCACCCACGCTGCAACGCGACATGTTCACGATGGACGGGTGATGTCGCAGAGCGCAGAGGATGTCACGTCGCAAGCAGAGCAACCCCAAGCCGCTGAAACGTGAGTTTGTGCTTTCTTTTTCCCGGCTTTTTCTCGCGTGCTTGTCCTTCGGTGACACGTGTCTGCGTATATATGTTCGTGTGTGTGTGTGTGTGTGTGTGTATGTGTGTGTGTGTGTGTGTGTACGCGCGTGCTGCGAGGGGGAGGGGCATCGCGTGCGCTTTGGGGTCCCGCGCTTTTCAAGCGCACTTTTTCTTCCCGCGTCGCGATAGTTAAGAAAATATTAGAGCGCCGCCATGTTTGTTATTGTATATTTGAATTTGGCCGTTACGCGAGCCAGTTTTGTTTCAATGAAGAGTCTTGCTGAAATTTAGTCCTAAGTCGATTTCGTCTCCTCTACGATTCTTATCGCGGAAAGAGAAGTATCGCGATTGAGAGAACTGATAACAGTTAAGGGGGAATGTATCAAGTATCATGGTGAGCATCAAATATTTTCATAATGTTTTGAAAGGTATCTATGTTATAAATTCGTGAACATTATTGAAAATTAGTATGATTATTCGGATAATTGTAAAGTAAAAAGCGTATTTAAATAGTGAAATCAAATGGTTATTTAATAGATATTTTCAAATAATATTGCAAATAATTAATAGAAACTTATTATTTTCTATTTTATCTTACTTAGTTTCAAATAAATTTCAACGATATTTTATTTAAAAATTTTGTATATTATGAAAATTTTAAAATAGTTTACAAATTATTGACTTGACAATATCAATTATTTATTCGACAATGTAATTAAGGAATTTAAATTTTTGAAAAATTTGCCTAAAAAAATTGATGGAAAAATGTACGAAAATTTTGAACATTTTTATGAATGTAGCGAGAAATGCGCTTGAAACTTTGTGATCAATCTGAAAAAAAAAAAAAAATCTCTTTACGTTGATGTAAGCGATAAATTTCGAGAATAAATCAATGACCCCGAATAAATTAATTCGCGATGTCGCTGAAGGAGAACGAGTTCTCGACAACGGTGCCTCCGTTTATCTTTTAAAGTATCGAACAGATAAAAAAATTAGATGGAAAAATAAATTAGGTCGGAATTATTTTGGAAATGGACTACAAGTTTGCCAGAAAATCAAATTAATTCGATAATTATTTGTTAAATAATTTTCTCAATTAATTTTTCTCATCTAATTTTTAACGTCGAATTTTGGAGCTTATATATTTTTTTGTTATTTTATTATAGCGAAAGATACAATTTATTCACTTTAAACTTATAGAATTTATTATATAATTGTATATTGTACGAATTGTATTAGTAAAAAAGAAAATTATGTTGGGAGATTTGTTTTTAAAAAATCTCCATACATCAAAATAAGCAATACATAAATATACAATAGAATGACATTAGTACTTTTAAGAGAATATTGATGATTATAATTATTTTTACTGCATTCTCAATTGGAGAATTTTTTCTAAAAATATTAGGTGATTTTTAGTTAATTTTCATTAATGAAAAAATTATGAAAAATTATTAATTTACTTTATTAATAAATATTGATTATATTGATACTATATGTCATAATTAAATAACTTATTATAGGTAAAACGTGGAATAAAAATTATAATATAAATAAGTTATACATACATAAAAAACACACATAGTTCAAATTTAGTTAATTAACATATTTAATTGCATTTATAAATTTCGCTGTCAAAAGCGGTGCGATTTTTTTGTATTGTTTGATGATAACTTGACACGACGTTTACGATTGTCATTGTCCGTCAGCTGACCTTTCGATTCTAATATGACTAAATATGACAATGCACGCGACGATCGACAAACACGATTGCCGCAATTACTTGGATCTCGCGCGATTTTAAGTAATTATCTCTCACGATCAGCTTTTTGACAATTACGTTTAACCGTCGACTGTTGCCTCTCGCGTTTTTCAAATCGTGACAATTAGAAGATCTTTCGAAGAAATTTTTTTGTGTGGTTTTATGTTATATTTATCTTTCAATAGCATGATATAAACTTTTAAACGACGTTCAATTTTTACATAAGTCTCTTCTAAATCGTGATTCGCCGTCGTGGAACGTACATAAATTCGTTTGTAATCGATATATTATATCTCCGTAATCGAGTTGCGCAGTTTGTTTTCAAGCATCTCTGTAAGAGAGCTTAGCTCGTGATATTATTTCTTATCGGCTTTCCGTAAATTTTCGTTGCCAGTTTTTTTTTCTCGTTTCGCGAAGAGCGCGAGACAAGATCCCGTATCTATATCTTCCTCTCTCCCTCGCCTCCTCCTTCGTCGCGGCGAGCGTGCGATCTCGCGATCACGTGGCTCGATCACGAAAGTTGGAACACTTTCACGTGGCGACTCGTCGGACCGGGTCGTCCTTCTTTTTCTCCTGTCTCCTTCTCCTTCTTTCTCTCTCTCTCTCTCTTTCTCTCTATCTGTCTCTAGTTCCCCGTTTCGTTCGCATCTCTCAAAGCAATCGATTTCGTTTCGAAGAAATCGACCGCGTTCAATTACTGTCGCGAAGGAAAATTATTTTCACGCACGATTATCTGTCAGTAAAATTGAAAAAAAAATCTACATCGAAACTCTCGAATTAATCTCGTTTTTGAAGAAATCGTCAACTGCATGCAATATCGAATATAATATGAGTATCGATTTACCATTTTTTATTTTTGCTTGGGAATAATTGAAATGATCTTCGGATGGAGAAAATTTAATATCATAATCTTTACAAGAGAAAAAAATTAGTTTTTTGTTTTAAAAAAATCAGTCGTGTTTTAAATAAATTCGATATAAAAACGATTATAAATAAATTTAATTTAAATTTGTTAGATAATTTTATATTATTTAATATTAAATGTTGAAATGTTAACGTTATTAATATAACGTTGATGAGAAAGCTGACGCGGATTTTTACTAAGGGTCCCCTAGATTGGGGAAGGAAAATCGTATGTCTGCGACGTGCATTGTAAGGCCCTCCCATGGGACACCGACGTTAATGGCCGCGTAATTATTGTGATGCCGGCTCGTGCGCGTGACTGCTAATTGGGAACGACCGTAATTGAGTTAATAACGCTGTGTTAAAATAGCGAGTCCCCGTCCCCCTCACCCATCCACCGACGCGTCTCCTTCCCTTTCGCCTCCTCGTCGTCGCATTAATCTTTGCTTCCCGTGTATCTTTGCGTTGCTTCTACTCTTGCCATTAAATACATAAATTTGAAAGATTATCAAGCGATCGTTAAATCAATTTCTAATCTAAATCGTTCTATTGATTTTTTCTTTTTTATCTTTTGCTTGCATTAGCATACTAGTTCCAAACGATATCACAGTATTACATCATGTATATGGTATTCTTCTTTATTATTACTTTTTGACTTCTTATTTTTTTCTCAGATGCAGAGAATTAGTATCATTTTTGGATTTTTTTTTTTTCGTTTTCTTTCGTATTATCTATTTCTTTTATATATTATACTTATATTTAAATGTGAAAAAATAATGTTCATCGAGCTAAAAAATAATGTTACTAAAAGACAATATTCCATATTTTTTCTATTTATTATAATTAATATTTTTTATATATAACAATATTATATCAAATTTTTTAAAATTATTTTTTGGGCTTTTCTTCTGATCTTATTTTAATAAAATATTATCAGTTTGTGTAACTTTGAAAATTTAATTTCGACCTGAAAATTTTTTAAAAATTATTGCATCTGGAAATTAATTAAAATATTAGATTTTGTTATTCAATTTCTTAATTTATGCATTAAAGACCTATTACTACATTAATTCTCCGTTAAACTTTCTCTTAAATTATCGATTAAAAAATAAGATATAAAATTCGATTGTTTTCTTAACTTAACTTTTGCTGTGGTAGAAACGATTCCGCGAGAGAATCGGCGGCACTTTTATACCGCGCCGATACTTTTCACCGTGCGTTGAACATGTGATGATGATAATGATCGCCATCCGTGATTCTCGGAGCGGCACGACCGGCCGCGTCTTCCTTCTCTCTCTCTCCCTCTTTCTTTTTTTCTCTTTCGGTGTGTGTTTCGGTCTTTCACGGTAAATTCCGATGGCGCATTCGTACGCGACTCGGAAGTCGATGGCGAAGTGAAGCGACGAAAAAACACGGATTTCGGGCGAAAAGCATGTAGACCGATAAAGTCCCTCTGACGTCATCAATATTTTGTAGTCACCCGGTGATGGTACTCCCTTATCTCATCGCGTATAGCTCGACGGTTGCGACAACCGTGCCTCTTCTCTTTCCTATCTCCGTTTAGCTTATAAATACAGTCATGCAACGATTAATCGTAAACTTGATCATCCTCGTTCGATTAAAAATTTATGCGCATTAATCGCGCATTTAGGGATGACGGATCGATCGACTTTTTAATTGTTTTCAAAATCTTTATTTTGCGACTGATCTGTTTTCCTTTTTAAGGGAAATTTTAGAGTTTCTTTCGCGTCCATTTTGATATTTTTGTTTATTGATATAAAAAGCACGATACTGTAAACGAGGAAAATTATTTGCAAAATATAATTTTGCAATAATTTTTCTCTGTGATTACAATGATATTCGACCACGTCCGTTTACATTATATTAAATTAAATTGTGCTAATTGATTGCGTTGACTAATTTAATCTATTAAACAAAATTTAATTACATTAAATTAAAATATATGTATAAATATATAATTGATAACAATATAATATTCTATTATTTCAAAATCTTTGTATAAAAAACTTTTTGTAATATAATTTTTTATGTATATTTAATTATTTTACATAAAGTCTCTAAATATTAATTTAATTCATTTTTAAGTAATTTTATCTAAAAAAAAAATTAGTGCGTAATAAAAACCATAATGTTATCGGTAATGTATCTTTTTCACGGAAATTACTAGGAAATAAATTACACACACGAACGCAATCCAATTTACAACCATAATAATAATATAATTTTTAAATACTCATTAAATATAAGAGATAATATAATATCCTACATAGAATTAGATGATATGATAGTGAAATCTATTAATATCTATCCTCTCTATTACATCACAAAGGCCTATGTGTTCCCATTGTATCACAAAGATCATCAGTCAGTTCTCTGACCACACCCCTTCTTATATCGAGTTTATAAAATAACAGTGAAAATCTCTCTCTCTCTCTTTTTTTTTTTTTTTTTTTTTTTTTTTTTTTTTTTTTTTTTTTTTTTTTTCCCCAAAATAAAACATAATCGCGATTTCGGAACAATGTGCACCAAACTCATCGCGCCACCTGAGAGGATACCCAATGTTACGTAGGGCTCGTGTCTCTCTGTCTCTCTTCCCCTTGGATCCTGAATATCACGCCGGTGATCGACGATGCGGAGCGGGATAAAGGAGGAGGGCACCCCGCGGGGGTCTCAGCAGCGGCGACCCCCGCCGAGCGCGAGCGTCAAATTAATAAGCGATGATTTTATAGAATGCTTTATTGAATCGTGTTCGCCGTAAAGAATATCTTCCATCGCCTCGCTCGCCATCGATCGCGCCAAAGCCACGGTTCTCACCGCGAATCTTTTCTCCCCTTTCCCTTTGCCCTCTCAAACTTCGCGAAACGCGAGAAATTAAGATTATGTATGTGAATTTGCACATTTCTCTTATTTTTTTTTTTTTTTTTCAAATGATGAATTTTGAATTGTATATAATTATATATATTTCAATTAATTAAGAGAGATTTCGGAGATTTTGAAGAAAAGGGGAATTTTAGAGAAATGACACTCTAGGGGCCCGCGAGAAGGATTGAGAGACACTGACGAGAGAGGTGCGTCTCTCTTTTCTTCTACGCCGTTGTTGTTGCTGTTGTTGTTGGTGTATCGCTGCTAATATGACGAGACCCCCCATTGCGCCCCCCCGCCCTCCTCCCCTTGAAATGTGATTCCTCTAGTAAATTCTTGCGTATCATTGCGCGGAAAGAGATTATTCGATAACGACACCTTCGGAGTCTTTTCGTTCGTTTAATCGAACACTCTTCGATCGAATAATTGTTGTCTTTCTCTCTCTCTCTCTCTCTTTCTTTCTCTTCCTCCCTCCCTCCTTCCCTCCGAGAACGAAATGTGTAACGCGAGCTTCGTGTCGCTGATAGATACGATGTCGAATATGCTGATGTATCCTAGCTATATGTCGGACTTGATGATCAGCTGATCGCATTGTGACGGTATTGCGTCCATGTGAGATGTAGTTTATATCTTTGATATTGCAAGCATGTTTGATAAATTTGTCGACGAACATATTATATAATCCTGATAATTGATTTTATAATATATTTTGACAATAATGATAAGAAATTTATTTAATTTTTGAAGAATTTTATATTTTTTAATTATTAAAAAAAAAATCTCAATTTAATTAAATTTTGATCTCGATTCAATTAAAAATTGAAATGTTTTGCGGAGGAAAATGCAGAATTTTCTCCAAATTTCGAAAAGTGAACAGAATTTAAAGGTTTAAATTCTTAAGAAGTCGCAATTTTGCGAATCTACAAGAATAATTTGTAAAATCGCAACAATTCAACAAATATATCAATGTTGTCTCTCCTCCCGTAAAGTTACAAGAAGAACGCTCAAAAGAAATCCCGCCTAATTTATTTACAACCGAACAGGCAGGTTATCGGTGTAAAGGCGCGTTTACATCCGTGTAAAGGCCCCTTCCGCCCTTAGTCGGTTAACGCCGCGGGGTGGCGCAGTGACGGGGGGAGGGAGGAAGAGTCGCGAAGGGAGAAACAAAGTAGAGGAGAACTGACTCTCGCGCATACACCATTCCGGCGAGATGCCGGGACCGTGTCGTAACAGGCCGGAGTGACACCACAATGCGGTGTAGCAATTTGTAGGCTCGCCCTTTTGTCCCTCCCCCCTCCCTTTCTCACCCCTCGCCATCCTCCTTTCACGTCGTTCCCTCCTTGCTTCGACTCCTCGACTGTATTTATGAGGCGCGCTTCGGGTATCGGTTCCGCGCTTCGCGAAGGAAGGACGAGGTGCACCAACGAGGGGGACCTACAGTTGGAGGGCACGAAGGGTGGAGCGAAGAGGGGGAGTAGAAGAGAAGGAAGAGGGCATCGAGAGGGAAGAAAGGCTAACTAGGCGAGATCAGCGGCGCGATAGTTGTCTCCGGCGCGTTTCTTTGCGAGGGCAGGTAGGGCCTTGAGAAAAGGAGGAGAGGAACATCTTGGCGGGGAGAGACATCTGCGGGATTCATGCGTTTTGCGCGGAATAAGGGGACCCAGTCGAAGAAGATAAAAGCTGCTGACGGAGATCCTCTTTCTTTCTTTTTTTTTTCATTACTCTTTCTCTTCATCGTTTATTTCACTTTTTATGTCTCTTTAATGTCAAGACATTGATGTCACATGTCTCTTCCGTTTGTTGTACTTGTTGCTTATTATGTTCGCCGGATCGATCGATATTGATAGAAAAATGCAAAGATAATGTGGGAAAAATGCGGAATTTGCGATTCGCTTTTCCGGAGAAGAGGAAAGGAAAAGGGATTGAAAACATGAGAGAAATCTAAAATCGGAGACATTCGATTATTAAGTTGTTATGAAAGAATCTTTTGTGAACTTTTTTATCATAAATATAAAAAAGAAAAGAGAGTCTAAATTTAATTTCTTGCAATAGAAATGTCGTGCTAACGGAGATATCAAAGAACTTAATTTTTATAGTATAAGAAATATAAAAAACAAAAATTTCAACAAGCAAAAGCAAAATTTTGAACAAATCTTTCAATAAAAATATTTTATATATGTTTATGTAAACTTATTAATTAAATATTTTAATTATTACATATTAGTACATATTATTTTAATTATTAATTACTTTATTAAGTTGAAAAATATTTCAATATTTATACCTAGAATATTTTATATTCGTATCATACATATGTATAATGATGTAATAGCCATTATTGCAAAGACAAAATTAAATACATAATTAATTTTACAAATAACAAATAATAAATTAAAATTATAATCATTTTATGATTTTGTTGTTGTCTAATAAAATATTTTCTCAGCTTTTTTCCTCTTCTTTTTCTTATATTGCTTCTTTATGATTAGTTACCTCGATTAATTACGATTGCGGGGGATTTTATATAGCACTTTCGGCATTAATCACCCGTTAAATACACATTTTGTTTTATATTATGATGAAATAACGCAAAAAAATCACATGAAACTGCGATTCTCCTCGACACTGGAAAATAAATCATATGGAATACACGTTTCGGTGATGTATGTATATGAGCGCCGAATTAATGATAAATATTTTACATTAATATAACATTAATAAATCGATTATACTTATAATTAAACATCTCGCAATAATGCTCGAGTCATTTAATTAAGTAATCGCGATTTCTGTTAATGATCGAGAAATTTGAAAATAATAATCAGCATTTTTATCCTGATGATGCGTCATTACGCGGATTAATGATTAATTGAGAAATGGGAGAATTAATTATTCGTGCGAATGATATTTAATAAGTAATAATCGTGAGAAATAGTTTTATTTTGACGAACAAATTTTGCTATGAACGTATTTACATACCGCGCGGCGGCTTTGTTGTTATTCGCGCGGTATTGTTTACATACGACGGCCTTGTTGTCATTCTTGCGGCGAGACTCGAGTGAAAAAATCACGACGTGTATCATGTTATTTCTCGAGACGTATTCAGTCAAGTACTAGACAAGTACGAGGAAACATCAAACACTTGTTCTCTCTACGATTTTCAAGATCGTAGTTTCGTGTAATCGTGATTTTCGCGTTATTCTATCGCGATATAAAAGAAAGTGTGCGATTAACATTGTGTTGTGTAAAGTGTCGGGCGAACATCGTACACGTACATTGATAAATTAATGCAGGCGCGATCGTAATTAATCGTGTTTTCGCGAGTGAGTGAAGGAGCAGCTTAGGACAAACGAGAGAGAGGGAGGAGGCATTCGACGTTTGCAAAGGTAAGAGATTCTTACCTAGTATATATTCTGTATATATATATATGATTCAAAAGCGTGGATTCTAATCGATGATAAAATCGATGCGAGGATCTTGCCAGATTATATGTATTAACGACAACATTTTTGTTTTTATTTTTCCTTTATATTTTTGACAAGTATCAGCTGATTTCTTGAAATCTACTTATATTTAAATACAATTAAATTACACTTATATTTTTCTTTTTTAATCGTTATAATTTTCTGTCTAATCGCATTTGAATTGATATTTGATTTAATATAATTTTAATTCATTAATTTTTTACGAAAGTAGATTAACAGGTTTCTCGTTATTTTGCTTTCTTGCACAAGATCTCTTTAAATCCTGTTGCGTGCCTGTGTTTATCAGGCTTGAGCGATATAACTTTCTCGATATATACTTTTAAGACCTGATAACGAAGCGTTTGCTCGTGATTTCCGTCAATCGGCCCGTTACTGTTTATCCCTAATTCCGATTGATTGAGCGTCTATCGCAGACTGAAGAGCGAGATTATCCACGCGCCGCGGTTATTCGCGTGCGTCACAGATGGGCCGATCGCGATCGGAACGTGACGCTCATGGCGGCTTAAAATCTACCGGTTATCGGTCGGCTATCAGCTCATTACGCTAATATTCAGCTCGCGGCATGTCCGCGGTATATCGCGATCGTGCCTTTTTTGCACGGGGCCGTCCGTGTTCTCGCACACGTGTGCCGGAGGTCGCGCAACATTCCCGTTTTTGGTCGTCTTCTCTCTTCGTTCTCTCGGTTGTTCGATCGCCGATCTTTGCGGGCAATCGTCCTGCGAGAGGAATCCTGGAGAATAAAATCTTGAATTTTTTGCAATGAAGATTAAAACCTTGTGCCACTGTGATGTAAAGTTTATTTTTTAATGATGAAAATTTTCAATCTTTTTACCGCTTGTTATGGATAAACGTCTCTCGAGAAGATGAAAGTGTTTTAAATTATTATTGTTTTATAATAGAATAACCATAATGACAATTTATAGGCTTGAAATCATTTTATTGATTTCGATTTTATTTCTAAAAAAATAGTACGATTGCATTTTGCAAATTATTTCACTACCGAAAACAATGAGGTCGAAATAAGAAGGCTAAAAATTATTAGATCTTATTTTTTTCTTTTATTATTTTTTGATAAAAAAACTCGTTTATATTGCATATGCTTCTATGTATATTTTTGTAGAAAACAAACGAATGATGAAATAAATCAGGAACTGTATATTATTATTACACATATATAAAAATGGAAATTTGACAGAACAGATATGAAATATATAGGTATTTTTTGTTGAAATTTTTATCAATTTCATATCAACAACGCACTATTTTAATTTTTTTTTAATTTATAAGAACTTGTCATTTTTTATCATTTAGATATTCTTTATCTATTTTATCCACTGCGTAAAAGAATTTTCCGAGAATAGAACAAGTTTGTGTCTCTTATTCCACACACCTTTTTTTTTTTTTTTTTTCTTTCTCTCTCTCTCTCTCTCTCTCTCCGGTTCTCCAGCCGTTGGTTTTAGGGATCCGATACCATGCAGATTACCAGAACCGTCTGCGTTTTCTCAAGCTTCGAGATAAGACAGTGAGAGAGATGGGATGATTGCCAGGTTTTTTTTTTCTCTTCTCTTGTATTCTTTCGATTTCGACTACGCCGACGTGTACTTTCACGCATTCCAATTTTTCTGGATCGCTCGAAGATGATTCGAGGTTAATAATTGCGTCTAGTAATAACGATTAATAATGACTATGCGATATAATCAATGATCTTGAATGAAATCGTTTTGCTTCTTTTTCGAATTTAAAATTCTTTTTTTTTTTTATTCTATTGAATATTTATATTTATATCTGATATCTCATGCAAATCAAAGTAGTCAAACTATCAAGTGCCTATATATTTTGTCCTTCGGCAGAAATGGATGAATCACTTTGAGTGAATCAGTTAAAATAAATGCATTGGACAGATCAGCTTTTGTTTAATCTTATCTGAGTTGCAGCGATGCGCTAATCGAAATATGTCGTAATGCGATTCTACAAATGTAGAATCTTTTAAAAATCTGAATAAAAAATGAAATAAAAAGACATGGACAATCTTGAAATTTTTTTGAATATTACAATTATTCGTACTATATATTTATGACCAATCTAGTAAACAATTTTATTGATAAGGATAGCAAAGATGCAAATTTTATTCTATTATATAAATTATGAAATTAAATCTTAAACATTATTTAAAATAATGCCTACATTTTATTAAATACATTATTAATTTTGATTTGCATCTTTGAGTGATCGTAAATTCAACAGAAGAATGAAAAGTCTTGGAAAATAGCGAGTAGGCAACTGATTGATATTTATCATGAACGCATCAGTTTTACAAAGCGTGGGCGTTAATGTAAATGTAACCTTTGTTACAGCCATAGCGAGTTATGCAAAATTATTCGCGTTAGATTGTCGCACACTGATAAATGAACGGATTTAAGCAATTGCAACTGCTTGTAGATGGAAATGCCGTGGAAAACATGAATTATTCGCTTTGCAATATATATATATATATATATATGACATTCCACACACAAAAAATTCCTGTTTATAATATAATTATTCTTTTGGAAAATCTATTTGACAATCAACATTATTTTGTAGAAAGATAAAAAGAGATAAGGAAATATAAATAACAATGTTTTATCGTGGATCATATTCAGGAATGAAAATATCCCTCACAATTTTCGAGATCACATCTCAACGATTTCCTTATCCCTTACACTGGGAACGGCGATTAAAACAGCGATTGCCGAAAGAGCGAAGCGTAAGAATTCGCCTTGAAATTCCTGGCGTAGCATCATCGGATGGTTTCCAGATTCCTGTCATTTCGCGGTATCGACACGCGAGAATCGTCATGCGTGCATTCCGATCGGGATGCTGGGATCCCTCCCGCACCCCCATCCCCCTCCTCCATCTCTCTTCCTCTTCCTTTTATCCTCTCGTCTCCCGCGAGTAGCGCGTCGGGTATTATATCTCGAGTGCCCCTTTTCTCCTCAATCATCGGGCTTATCTGAGCCTCTTCAGATAAGAGTGGCGCCTTGGTCATTTCGAACCGGTACTCGGGTGGAGGAGAGGGAGAGAGGAGGCACCATCTTACCGCTCGGGATAACGTTGAAAAATTAAGCGTGACCTTTCAATGGAAATTAAAGCATCTCAGAAAAGTGCGTATCTCGTTCGACCGATTTTCAAACATCTGTCAGAATTTGATAATTGTCGTAGATTATCAACGCGTTAAGGGAGAGCGAAAAAATATGGAATATTTATATGACGGTAATCTTTAAAATGTACGTGTGATTTTGAAATTTTTTTTTCATAATATATAATAACAATAAAGTGTAGGAGTTTTGTGGATGCTTGAGAAAATTGCAATCTGATTAAATTATTTTGACATTTTCTTGTCACGTTAATTAATAAAATTTATTTATTCTTTGTTTTTCACGAATTTCAGACAGAAAAAATTTTTAATAAAATTTTTAATTTATATATCTTAAAATGTAATAAATGTAATAAATAAAACATTGTTTATGCTAATCATTTGATTATTATTATACTAATTTATGTAATAAATTCTTCTATTTATCAGCATAACATCTCGAGAAAATTGACATGTTTGAAAATTTATTTATTTTGTTACATTCGTTATTGCAACGCCGAGTACTTTAATACAGGAGGAATAAGAGAAATTACGCGCGAGACTTCGAGACGCCAGTCGGTTTTCACTATCGGGCTGCCGCGAGTGAGGAGAAGTGAAGGAAGAGGTTTACACGCTGTTGAAGGTGTTTATCGAGCAAATACGAGCGGGCAATTAGGTGTCTTCGGCGCACGTGCCATTGTTTGTCCGGCTAAACAAGATATTATTATACGAACAAGCCACGCGTCACTCTCTCTTTTTCTCTCTCAAGATATCGTAGACAGATGGACAAAGATAGAGAAAGACTTACTCTCGTCGTCTTTCTATAAGGTGTGTCAAAAATCAACAGTGGGATATTTTTTTTTTTTTTTTAAAGGCTTCTAAAAGCCTTTTAAGATCCAATCGTTGGCAGACACTCTGTATATCTCTGTATGTGAGAAGATAAATAAAATAGAAATGATACAAGAGCTTGTCTCTTAATGTCACCTGCGAAAGGTAATGATCGATAAGGATCATTTGCAAAATAAATCTGCGAGCGACTTTGACATTTTTAAGTTAAAAATAAAAATTTATAATATCCTTCTTACATAATTAATAGCAGTGCTAATTATCTCGTAAAGGGAAAGAACCATGACTATCTGTTTACATTCTTTAATTATCTAACGTGCATCGTGTTTAGCTTAGCGTAAAAATACATAACTTATTAAAAGTTGATTTTTTTTGTCTCTACTAAACTTCAATAAATTTTTAAGATTTTCCGCAATAATTTTTAAATAAAAATAAAATGAAATTTTTTTTAATACAAACAGAACACACACACACACATCTCAAGTTATATACATATAAAATTTATTATGTATATATATATATCTTTAAATTTAGAATTTTTTTTTATACGTGTGCTAGAAATAAAAATTTCCTTAAGTGATATATTTTTTTTTACGGCGGCAGACAAGAGGCTCCATTGTTGTTATAACTTTTGCAAAATGTGTGTCGGGCAACGTACGATCGATCGCCAGTTTATCTCGCCATAATCGCCGCGGCGACATCGCGGAGCACTTTTCTGAGGACACGCTGATAAGCGTGGGAGGACCGGTTTCGCGGATAAGACCTTGAGACGGTTCTCTCTTTCTCTCTTTCTTTCCCTTTCTCCACACAGCGCGAGGAAATACGATGGATAAAATCGCGGGGAGACGAGACGGGGGTGGCGGGGGGGGGGAGAGGGGGAGGGGCAGTAGGCGAGGCACGAGATTATCGCGAAAAGTCAGAAACAGTCGGGCGAGCGCTCTGCAGACGTTATCATTCGTAGTTTTATCAGCCCCTGCATCGTCTGGGGTTAGTTTCTCCTTCCACTACTACCTCTCCTGCTGCACTCTCTCTCTCTCTCTCTCTCCCTCTCTCTCTTTCTCTACTATACTTCCCTCGGGAGGGCGGGCGGGAGGAGGCCGCGCATCCCCTCGCAGACTGACTGCCGCAACCCCCCTCGGGGGGTTCTTTTCACGTGGCGCGAATATATATGTGTATGTGCATGCGTTTTGCAAGGGGCGGACGTGATCTTTGACCTCGTCATGGCGTTGGAAAAATTTATGCCGCCCGCATTAAAAAAAAAAAGAGTTGTATTAGAAAAAAATTTTTTCTTTGTCTTTCTACAGGAATAATCTTTATTCTAGCATTTTATTTATATTCTTTCCTTTATCGGGGTTTTATAATCTTTTTATTGTAAAAAAACGTGTTTTTATTTTTTTTTTTTATTGAGAATCGATAGTATTTCTCATATTATCTTTATATTTGTCTAGTGCTGTGTTTCGTTTCGTTAAACTTAAATATCTTAGATGAGAAAGCAAGTATATAAATAAATCAATTAAAAATCAGTGAAACAGTCCATTAGAATATGATTAGATAGATGACACATCATATTTATATTCTATTTTATATTTTATTTTAATGATTTTATTTATAATTTATTACTATTTATTAAAATTTATTAAAACTATTTTTCGCTTTACTCTATTATCCTTTTGCATTTGTCATTTTTATCCGCGCGAACGCTTATATCAGCGGGAATAAAATAACAATGCTTTAATGATTATGCAGAAATATTCCTGTCAAGGGATATTAGTTTTAAAATCCAAGTCTCGAAATCACTTAGCACAGGTGATCGGAAAAAAGAAAGAAGAAAAAAAAAGGAAAGAACATCAACCCACATATCTGATCCGCTCCTGTGCGCCTTCTTCTCCGCACTTTATGCGGCTCGCGAACGGTTATGGAACATGTGCGTTTGCGCGTGTGTAGGAGTGTGTCTTGAAAGAGCGTGATGAAATCCTATCTAGTTAAAAATCGTCTGCATGCCGCGCACTCGGTCCCATTCGCGAGGTAGAGGAGGACAACGTCCGGCTTAATGCATTCCGCGCGAGATGAAAATGACGACGATGAGGACGAGGACGATCGATCCATCTGACGAATGTTGCCGTCCTCGTCCTCGTCGATTCTCACACGGTTCGACCCGATCCTTATCATCGAGCGTGGGGTACAAAGCGCGCAGGTGTGCCCACGTGATAAGCTTGCTGTTGGAGGCGGCGAAATTTTATGTCGATTTTTTCAAAATGGAACGATTGAGCCGAGGAGAGAGAGAGAGAGAGAGAGAGAGAGAGAGAGAGAGAGAGAGAGAGAGAGAACTGGAAAAATTTGATTCATTAATTAATTTTTTAATATAAGAAAAAAAATTTATTATATTTTTTCTTATATTAAAAAATTAATTAATTAATAGATTGTTCTGTAAAAAAAATGTATTGTATTTTTTTTCTTATATTAAAAAATTAATTAATTAATCAAATTTTTCTTGTTCTATAAATAATACAACTCACTTGAAGGTTCAATTTAAGGATCAATCGATTTTTTCCTAAAAAATTTGATTAGACACAATTTTTGTTTACAATTTCTTAATTTCTAAATAGTTCTGTAATCAAATCTTATACGACAATCAAACACGAATCTTAAATTGTTGATATTATTTATTATATCCTTATTAAAATTTACATTTCTTTGAATAAAAAAAAAATAAATAAATAAATAAATTTTGGCATTTATTCGCACCAAGAATTCGCGAGAAATTTCGGTCATGCTATAAATATAAAGATTATCAATACATGTATCGATACAAGAAGATTCACTTGAAATCGATCTAATGGGCCATTCCTGAAAGGTTCATATCCTATGTTACGATGCATCCGGCGTGGACAGATCCGACGACGGCGCGGTACGTCGTCCTTATGCCAGTACCGGCCCGCGATGCAATATGCACGCGATCCGTGAGCTCGATAATAAAGAGAGCCTTATGCAGGCGAGTGTGTGTTTATGCTGGACGCGCGCACGAGAGAGAGACAGAGAGAGAGATAGAGAAAGATAGCGGCACAAGAGAGAGAAAGAACATTATCGGTATGCGCAACGTTAAGAAAGAAGAAAAAGAAGAAGAAGAGAGTGGTCCGGCGAGAGGAATGCTCACAATGCTGTAATTTCAGTGTTTGATCTTCCCATCTCTCTATGGCGATATTATGTGGGTACTCTTTCTCGCTCTTTCTTTCCCATATCGGTGCGCGTGTGTGGGTGATATGTATGCGGGTGAGGGGGAGGCCGGTTTTATTTCACCCGCATTATTATTCCGTTGGAAGATCGCGCGCCGATTCGAGTCGAGGCGAAGCTCGCGAGCTGCGCTTATTTATGGATGGATTCTCTTTTAACTTTCGGCAAGGTTCCCTCTCTCAGTTAGCTCTCTCTCTCTCTCTCTCTCTCTCTCTCTCTCTCTCTCTCTCTCTCTCTCTCTCTCTCTCTCTCTCTCTCTCTCTCTACTCGTCTCATCCTTTCTCTCGCTTGTCCTTACGCATCGCCGTGACATCGAGAAATTGGCGGTTAAACGCGCGATTACGCATCAAGGAAAGCATATTGGTTTTTACCGACATTTAAAAAAAAAAAAGAAACTTAAAATATTTGTATAGGGCCATGGAAAGACGATCATAAATTAATATGTACTAGTAACGAAGAGTTTTTTTGTTTTTTGAATAACTCGATTTTTCGCCGAAAATCTCGATACAATCGCTCTGAATATTTGACTTTTTATTTATTTATTTTTTTTTATTGATCAATTTAGTATCGCATAATCCTCGTTTATTTTTAAACCGCTTAACCTTCTATTCGCGCGAAACTATTATTATAGACACATTCTCCGAGTCGTGACACATGATGGTGATATCTAGATTACGATGCGTTCGACCTAGAAACGCGTGAATCGGAAGCGGCAGGCATTCACGACGCCGTAATCCAATGTAACGACGAAGAAAGAAAGAGAGAGAGAGAAAAAAAATCGCGAGGATCAGTCTGATGTATACATATATATACGAGAGGACATGGGCATTTGGAATTCCTAGAAGTCCGACGGTATATCAGGCGCGTATCTCGGTACCGGAGAGCGTAATCATTCCATCATCCGGTCTCGTCTCCCCCTCCTCCTCCTCCCTTTACAGTCTGCTTCCCGCTCCTCCTCGCAAGCAGCTCTCCTTTTACTGATTATTCACCCGTTATGGAAACTTTCCTCTCCCGTCGCACTCATTACCGCTATCTCCGTCCGGCTGACCATCATCATCAGCTGATACCCTATCGACGGCGGTCTTCGACGGCCGTTCCTTTCTTTTTCCTTCTTAAAAAGCCACAACGTTATTCGCCTCGGTTTCCCGCTCTTCTTCGAGTCTCAATTGTGCGCGACCGTAATCGTGAATAATCGTTGAACCCGTTGAAACAATCGCGGGAATTATGATGGAAATTTTGCACGTATTGTCATGATAAACGAACGAATTAATTCTTAATTTAATCAATTTTATCAAAAAATATGTATATATATATATATATATATTTTTTTTTTTTTTTTTTTTTATATTTCTCAGCCTTAATTAAAGCCGGATAGAAATAGAATTGCTTGCTCGTGATGATTCATTACATCGCATTATGTTTAACATTAACGAGTGTAAATTAAAATTTAATAAAATACAACAAAATCAGTTAAATGCAACACTACACAATATGCAATAATAATCGTATACTCTGTGAAAAAAAGATTCTTTATTTTCCGATTGATCATATATTTCGAGAACTTACTATACATCTTTTTACAACTTTTGCCAGAGAGATGATTCTTCTCGATCCTAAATTACACAGAAATTACAGGGGACGTTTGTCAAGTGCCTCATATGTGAAATATCTTGTATAAGATCTCGCAGATAAACGAAGGTGAATCCTTCGGGTTTCCGAAGGATCGAGACCGCCGAGGAAGACAATATTTGTGAATATTTCACGCGACTCACTGCCATTGTGTGACGGAAGTTTATTACTGCGAGCGTATATCTCGGTGCGGATAAGAGCGCGAGCCGCCTCGAAAAAAAAAAAAAAAAAAAAAAAGACGCATTATCTCGCAGATAACGATTATGAATCATGGAAATTACCTATTCCGAGCATCGTCACGTTCGCTTTATGCGTCTTACGAGATGCACCGTTAAAAAGGGGGACCTTATCGGGCTCCGATCGCGCGTGATCTTCTCTTATCGAACGCGCAACGAATAAACCGCGTTATAATTTGCGTCTCGCGTTAATTTGCATTCATTTAGATAAGCATGGAGGGGGAGGGGGGAGATTTTTCGTAAGCCTCTTTGCCCGCGAATTATGTTCTTTGAAAAAAATACTTTTATCATGATATTTGAGATGTTTTATAAATAATTTTTTTTTTTTTTTTTTTTTTTTATTTATTTATGCGGAATATCTCAAAATTATTGTCATTTGTCCACTGGATCTGGTCGTGAAAATACATGAATGACAAAATAATATGCTAATATGAAGCACAGTATTATATTTAAAATAATGTAATAATAATAATAATATGCTAATTAAGTGATAATACGTCCACGCGAAACCTGTTAATCCCCGTTAATATGTCCGCCATGTAAGCCAAAATTTCGGATCAGTTTACCATCAGGATAAAATCGATACACCGTTTATGGACGCGTACCTCATTGAAATTCATAATGTCACAAAACTGGGCTTACACCGTATACTGTAACAAAAGGCATCGCTATATAACGTTGCATACATTGTATACAGATTGAACACGTGTTCTTGCGATACATCAGTTTGGTGTTATGAGAGCGATACAATAAATAAATAATATATAAAATAATTTAATGAAAAACGCGACATAAATTATTAACGAACACCACGTTCGATAAAATTGCATAAAAAAATTAGATTAACCAAAACAAAACGGGGGAGAAATTTTTTGACTGACTGTGTTAAATAAGGATTTAAAAAAAAAATTGAATCTTGTATAGTATAGTATAATTGCCACAGGAAAGAGGTGGCACCTTGCGTACAATACTAATTGTGTTGCCCCGATCTCGTTTTTTTTTTATCCCGCGGGAAAGTCATCTCTCTTCGCGGGCTCCGTATCTGTTCTGGGTCTGATATCGCCGGCGGGCTAAGGCCGATACCCTCGCGGTGATCTCTGGGACAAGACAACAATGCAATCTGGAATGCGAATGCATATAGCGGGTGCGCAATCGTTGGAAAACAGCGGGCGTTTATCGTCGCGACGCGAGATATTTCAGAGAGCCGACGAAAATTAGAAAAACGGCGGCGAATAATAAGAGCGACAACGATCGTGTGCCTTGGCGAGATTCGATTTTAACGATGACGTCTTTAGTCGTGCGTTTCGATCACTTGTTCATTTATTTAAGATTCGTTGAAATTCATTCGGACAAAGATTGTACGACGCTTAATATTATTCGTGATGATGAATAAAAAATAGGGAACGATCGCATCTGTTGTAACTGTAGCGAGATTCGGGAATATCGAATCGACGTGTATGTACGATGCATAGGATTTATCTGCAACGATGCAGCGACGAGTCACGTGAAAACATCCGTTAGCGCTGATTTCTTCTGAAAAATACATTATCGCCGTATTTCGCGATTGTCGATGCAACGTCTCGTTCACCTTTGTTCGCGAAGTTGATAAGCATTTGCAAATAATAGTACCCGGAAAAAAAACAGATTTTTAATAAATACATTTGTATCGAGATTACACACTTAAAATTCTATAAGCATCGAATATCTTTATTTTTAAATATTTTATTCTTGCGATAATTATTAATTACGATAAATTTTCACGCGCGCAAATTTATTTTTACAAATATTATTAACGTATTTTTTCTAAAATTATTAATATAATATATTACGCTTAAGATAATATTTTATTTCTCTCGGCTCTCAAATCAACTCAATTAATATAAAAGAATTATTATATTATTTATATTAATTTAAGTGAATTTAAATCTCACTCCAAATTTTTAATTATAAAGAATTAAAGATTTCCGAGCTCTTTGCTGGGGGGATTAATCTGTCGTAACGATATTCACGTTTCGATAATAAGGCATGGATAGAAACATAACAGGGAGGTTCACGAGGATGACGAGGACGATCGACGTGTCCCAGGACGTGCCAGGTTGTGTCGACGGTGGCATCCGCGAGCGCCCACCTGTTGACATCGGAGGGGGGGATGGGCGGCGACGGCGGGTCGTGGGAACGACAAGCGACGGGGGTGAGAGTAGGAAGTGTTACGGTTGTGGTGGTGGTGTTACCACCCGGGCACGCCGAGGGTACTCGTTCATTATCTGCCGCTCTGAAAGCCAACGGCTGAAAAGCCCGAATCGCCATATTCTGCCGCGCGCCGCCGAAAAAGCTGCGACGTTTTTGCGCGCGCTCTTCTTTCGCGAATAATTAGCACGCCCGCTAGAGAGAATTAGGAAATTATTATCTCGTTTCTATGTAAATTTCATTTTCCGATCAATTATCTTATCTTGTTCGCTCTTCAATCTCTGACGTGAATTTTGTTTCCCTCTCGAAAAGTGTATTTAATTTTGTAATTGTTGTTTGAAAAAATTATTTATTTATAAATTAAATTTGTTGGAATTTATGTATTATTATTGATTACAGCAAATAATTCAATTCTTTTGATTTAAAGTATAATTTATTTATGTGATTTCTGTGTGAATATTATTTATACTTTTCCGTAACATATATATATTTATTTTATAATAAAAAAAAAAAAAATAATTTAACATATTTAAAAAGAAAATGTTTTTTTATTTGTTTTATATTTAAAAAAAAAGGAAAAAATTTATCTTACGTTTATTGTTTCGTTCATATACATGTTAAGGGCTCTTTTCAAATTTATTTATTCGTATTTTTTTAATTTTATCTATATTTTACATTTTTATAATTCATTCATCGCACACATCTGCGCGTAAATCTAGTTTCTTGAATTCGAGCTGGCTTGTCGGTGGGGTGACACGTCGCGTCGCGAGGTGTATTGGCGAGGTTTTGCGGCTTTCGCGCGTTATGGACGCGGCCGCATAATAGCGTCGCTCTATTGACAGCTCGCTGTAAAGATCCGAAATGGCGATAGCGGCCGCGAACGTGACCGAGGCGCGTTTTCACGACGGACGCTTACGTTACCGTATCCCCGAAGAAACCCGACGGCCGAGATATCGTCCGGGTCTCGCATTGGCCGCTGATAACGGCCGACGTTAAGAGCTCCATCGCGAATAACTATATCGATGTCGATATATCGCTTCGCGCCCGAGCTTGACGCATTTATCTCGGAGCATAACAATAACTCTTCTTTCCTTATACAAAATGATAACAAAATATGTAATAAATAAAAATATATTTAATAATAAAAATATATTTATAAATATAATATATTAAAACGATAAATAAATAATATGTAAGAGAATAAGTGCATATATAATTTTTACCATCGTTACAATTTAATATTGCAATAATTTTTCATCTGTCAGTTTTACCAGAAGTAATTTATTTTTAAGCAAATATAAAAAAATATACAAGATGTCTCAGATTTCGTGAAAATTTTATTTATGAAAATTCTCTTCTCTTGATGAGATTCGAATTCACAGTAGATTTAAAAAAATGATAATATTAAGATTTCAGAAGCTTTCAACAGTTTTCAGCATCTTAATTGCCTATTTGTGCGCGTTTATCAATTTATAAATGAGTTTACAAATATGTGGAGTATTGTGGATTTTTTTGTGCAATTCTGTATCGAAGATATAAATACAGCGATTAATCGTTCAATGTGTAATTAGCCGCACGATACGCGTCATTTCTGTCGAATTGGCACGTCTTATCGTGACGCGGCCGCAGTCTAAATATGCGGCGAGTTTAATCGTGGCGTAATTTTCATCATCATTTCAGCACGGACGTGCTTAAATTGCGGAATACGCGCGGTTAGTGTCCCTTGCGGAATAAATTTGTTTACGATTCGTTATCGCTTCGTTCTGCATTTTTTTGTCAGAATCTTTATCGCCGCAGAGATTTCTTTCATATAGTTTATTGGATCTATTCATCCCGAAGAGGAAATACATTATATTCTTCATGTATTCAATTATTATTAACAAAAAAATTATTTTTTTACAATTATGAATTATAAAATGCATGAAATATTAAATATGAATAATAATAAGATAAAAAATAATTTTTTTTTTTTTTTAATATCTTGCGAATTTTGCTCATTCTGTTTGTGTCATTGGTATCATCGACATCTCGCTTTCTCTCTCTTTCTCCTCCCCCCTCTCTCTCTCTCTCTCTCTCAATGACACGTCAATGGTACGTCAATAGTAAAGGAAATGGAGAAGGAGAAGGAAACTGATGATGAAACGTCGTTCGGAATCGGCAATCTCTCGCGTCCGTCTCGACGGCCGTTCAAAGGATGAGTGTTATCGAACTGATAACTTGGGCGCGCGCTCTCCTCTCGTCGCAGCTTCCGAGGAAATCTTTCTTCTCCTCGCTCTTTCGACCGTCCGGCCGCATTGTATGTACGTGTTTAACGCTAAATATGTTCATAGTTCAAACGTTAAGAATGAATATCGCAAACTAATAATCATTTTGTGTTAACCTAAATCTAAAAAAAAAAAAAAAAAATCAATATATGTATATTACAATTGCATGAATTATGAAAAACATAAGGAATTTATGAATTTTTGTATATTTTTTCTTACGTGCAATTTCGCATACAACATTTTATATAAATTGATCAAGAGCCGTATGGTTTCAAAGTTTCCGATGAAAAATACAAGATGCACCGCAGAACAAGTTGATTAAAACTTCAGATAAAATATCTGCAGCTTTTTTGCAGACACACCGTTTTCAGACAGAATACTGTCTGAATTTTTAGAAATTTTTTTACACGTACATACAATCATTTTCTAATCTTTAATTATAAATAAAAAATAATAAAGATATATAAAATAATATATAAATAAAAAAAATCCTAGAATAAATTTGCCAATTTCTCTCTTTTTTTTTCGCGCCCGGACGAGAGAGAGAGAGAGAGAGAGAGGTACATAAATACTTTCGTGGTGCGTTTCGGACTGGGATAACCGGTTAATCGCGCCCGTAACTCTCCGGCGTGCAGCTCGATCTGCGTGTGGGAGGAGAAGGAGGTGGGGAGAGGGGGAGGGGAGAGAGCGTCGCGCTTGCGTCGGTCGCGGTAACTTTCTCCCGACGCCGCGCGAAACGTCAAAAACGACGTGCGGTGACGCTTATCAGCGGGCGCGCGCTATCGCATACGGGTCGCGCTAATGTCTCCTTATCGGAGAGAGAGGTGGTGCACCTATCTCTACCTACCTATATTCCGTCGTTCTTTCTCTCTGCCCACACGAGCCAGCGGGTCGGATTTCCAGAGACTGCTACCAGCACACACAACTCCAACCGTCACTCTCTTTTCCCTTTCCCTCCCCCTTTCTCCTCTCCTCCCTTTCTCACCTATACCAACCCACCCGACCTGACCTGACTCTATGCCGGGACGTACGTGTCACGCGGACCCCGACGATATCGTCGTCGTCGTCGTCGTCGTGGGACGACAAGGACTTTTGCGATTCTCCGTTTCTGTTTCCGCGCATTTCCTGATAGCGCGGTTCGCAAAGCGATAGTTAAAAGCGACGGCACCAGCACCTGCCTGCTCTTTCTTTGCCGCCGTTGCGTTATCAGCAACGGTGATACCGCTTCCGTCGCGCGGTGCGACGACGGTTGCGCCGCGATTAACCGGTTCCCATCTCGAAAAGCACGTCCCGGTATTAAAGCTAGGTTACTAGATGAAATAATAATCTATCGAAGAGAGTGTAGATTTTATTTGTACGCAGATAATATGCAGATAATATAATCTCGCAAATTTCGTAACAGCTGTGACAGATTGCAATGACAGATTAACTTTTTTATCGCGTTTTGTATGGATTCTAAAAAAAAATGATCTCTTCAAAGTTAGTTATATAAATGTCTTAGATTTTTTCAACTACTAGTGATAAGATACGTTGTATGCATAATAGAAAGTATTATGAAAATTAATAATTTCTGATTGCTAAGTAAAATAAAAAGAAATAACGTTAATATGAAAATAACAAAGCGGCTTTTCTTCGATCTTGCTATTTTCGAGGAATCCGACATTCGCGATTTGCTCGCGATGGCGTAAATTTCTATCGTTACGATAACCGATAAGGGACCTCCTTATCGAGCCATTATCGGGTCTTATCATCGCGCAACGGCAAATCAGAGCAGGCCGTGCCGAAGTGCTCGCTGATAACGCGTTTAATCAACGTAACGTACGCCTATTTTGTGCAAGCGAGCCGCGATTGGCCGTTTCGTGATTGTCGTGCGATCTCCGAGAGCCCCGCAATTCTTATCAATAGCCGCGATATCGTTGATAGCTGATAGCTCGTGTGCTATATTCATCTTTCTTTGATTCTCAAAGTATTCTTTTAATTTTTAATTTTCTTTTTGTCCGATTATATTTATTACATTTAATCAATTTTCAGTAAATGAATTCTGAATTCATTTAAGGGAGAACTCTTCAGATATTAGATGTGCTGTTAAATTCTCTCTTGCCCTCCATTTATATTAGCTCGATCGATCTTTAAATTAAAATTTTCTACAATTCCTTAAAAATGTATTTTATATCTTCCAAAAATTCTTAAAGAATCATTACAATTTATACAGACATACTGCTAAATCATTAACTCCATTACTTAACCATTTCTTTTCCCTTATTCTCGGGATCTATCCTCATTTTTTTGCCGCATTTCTTTTCGAGAGAAAAAAAAAAAACGGACATAGCAGAGTGACGAGAAGCAACACTTTCCGGCTTTCTTCCACAGGGGAGGTAAGGATGGAGGGACCCGCTATCTGATTTCACCGTGGAGGTGTTAATTCATGCTCGGCTCCCCTTCCCCTTCCTCTTCCGTCTCGCTTCCCCCCCCCCCCCCCTACATCTCATTCTTCCGCATACCTGGAATCTATATCTTGTTCTCCCCTTCCTCGTGCTACCTTCGCCCTCCCTCCTCCCACGCAGACGCACGTGGCACGCAATAATGGCGAGAACCGCGTGTACTGCGCCAATAAGGGTGAAACTTAGAGAATATACTTGTTATCCGTCGTTTTGTATCGCTTAACACATCATCCTCTGTAGGATTATGAGAGAAATATTAACATTACATATTTATATATATTTACTAATATTATATACATTTTTTATATATTTTTTTTGTGAGAAATATTTTTTTTCTTTAATTTCCGTGATAATGTGCGAGAGATATTTAGTTACGTGAAGATAACTCGCGCGGAAAAATTCTTAGAGACTTGACTCTTATTCAAGAAAAAGAGAGAAGAAGATACTTATTATCCTTTCCCGAAATAAATTGCACAAACACGTCGCAATAAACAACCGTGCACATGCTCACGCTGCAGCGGGCTAATTCTCTCTACTTTAAAAAAAAAATCGCGCATTGAGAGAGAGAGAGAGAGAGAGAGAAAAAAAAATCTCCCATCTCCTGGACAGAGGGTATTCTTCTCCGCAAACAGAATGCCGCGAAAGAGCGTAGAAGCCATTTATCCCTCTCGCGGTGGGCACGCGTGCGTAGAGCCACATCCACACGTACACAGGCACACACACGAAGTAGACGAGGAGGTGGAGGGAAAGAGGGGAGAGCATAGAGAGAGAGAGAGAGAGGACAGCAGTTCTCTCGTTGTCATGCAGGATGCGCGAAGAGGGATGAAGGCGGCGGTGCGCTCGCTCGCCCCCTTCTCGTCGGAGCCATCCGCCACCCCCCGCTCCCCTTCCGCGTCGCATCTCCCCCCTCCTCTTGTCCCCTCTCGTTTCCAGCTACCCAGATGGCAAGCCGGCGGGCGCACTTCATTTCCGCGTCTTACAGCCGGCCGGCGCGGCGAAGGAAATGAAAACAATGAGATACAGCGGTCATCCGTTACCGTATGCTCGTCGCGTCTCTTAACTCGCATTTGTATTACTTAAGCGCCTCTAAAAGCGCTCGAGCGAGGCGTCGTATTCCCCTCCCCCTCCCCCTCTCCTTCTCCCCCCAGACTCGGGCGAGCAGCAGTCCCCCTTGTCCCGACGTCGCGACGCCCTCCCTCTCCCCGCGCGTCACCGTGTCACCGGGTGCATATAAAGAAGTCGTATTTCTTCCGCTACTGGAGGAATGCGTCGTCAAGGGACACAATGGAGTTAGCGGTGGTTTTTCTTTTTAACGAGAAAATCTGGCGGGAGCGAGTAATCAGGTCAATTTTTTTAACATTTAAAGATTAAGAAATTGTACAACATGTGATATTGATATTTTAATTTTTTTTCGAATTTATAATTTGTATTAATTAATATTTTTTATCGTTGAAAATTATGTGAAGTGCAGAGAGAGCGAGAATTTCTTTATTTGATCACGTATATTATTTAGTATTTAAAATTTTCAAAGATACTTTTGACAGAAATAAGTTTCAAAATTAAATTAACGATATTTTATTTATCATTTTAGCGACAAATTTAATTTCCTAATCAATTTTTTTTATATTTTTGCCAAAAAAAAAAAAAAAAATTACTCGCATTAAACATACATTATCAAAGTAAATTTTCGTCGCGGCGTCTTTTCGTCTTATGTCAAAATCCTTATATGACGAACATGAGTCCGTTTAATTCATTAACCCCGAGTAAGCCCAGGGATAACTTCCAGAGAAGGTACCCTTCCAGTACCCTCTGGAAATCCTATTTTGCATTTTATCTGCGAGGAGTGTGGAATCACATAGGAAACGAAGTCACGAAGAGGGACGATCGCGCGTTTCCTTCAACCGATCTCTCTCGCAGACTCCTCGCGAACTTCGTCCATCTTCTCGCGCGAGGGAGAGGGGAGGGGGAGGGCAGGCAAGAAACGTCCGTTTCCGCTCTCGTTTATCCCCCAGGTTTGCCCAGGATGCCCCGTGCGCAGGCGGCGCAGGGATCCTTGTCGAATGCCCCGCATTAAATCCGGGACGACGCTTTCGTCGGGGACGAAAGCGCGCACGTTCCGCCGCACGGAAATTATGAAATCAGAGACACAGGGCACGTACTCCTGGTTCCCCGGCGTGCAGGATCACCTTCTTCGTCCTGGTCGCTTGGGTGTCCTCGAGCGAGGAGATTGGCAAAAGTCCGGATGATGTATCGCGCCGCGACGATAATGGCGTTTCTCTCTCTTTCTCTCTCTCTCTCTCTCTCTCTCTCTCCGAGACTTCCTCTCTCGAGCGTCCCCTATCATTTTTAATGCTGATAAATAGGCCGCCTTCCGAAATTATCTCGCGACAATATCGATTTCCAGAAGACATCCGAAGCATGGTTACGAAGCTGTTCGTTGAAATGACTTGAAGAATTTTAGTCTCGGTGATTAGAATAGTTAATGATTTTCTGTAGTTCTCATTTCCTGTCACAGTGTGTTTTTTAATCTATCAATATATTATTTCTAAATTAATTTGAATTAATAGCGATATCTGAAATATAATATGCAATGTTTTCTTTCCAAGGAAAGCATTTAAAATATTAATTATGAGTACACAGCATTTTTTTTAATATATCGATGAGATAAGACTGTCTTTCATTAATATTATTACTCTCATATCTCAAATGATAAGATAAAAGGCATTTTTTAGGTTTCGTTAATTGTTGTCGGATATTTATCGAGAATAATTTTTTCCGATCGCATTTATTCGTAAACAAGAATCAGCTGATATCTGTCACGGTCTATCTGCTTATAAAAATCTTCGTGTTATTTTGGGAAAAAAAGAAAATTGACGCGGCGTTTCTATCGATTGTTTCAACCAGCGAAACCATTTCGCGAGGGCGAGATATCGCGCGAAATAGTTCTCCATCGTGTTTGACTTCGGACGTCGTAAAATCGACGGGTAAATCGACGCGGCGGCACTTTTACCTCGTAATTGCGGCATCTAATTGCGAGCGCTAACTGGTTCGATGCCAAGACGGGATGTCGAACGAGGAAGGTTCGGGAGGAAGGTGGGGGCGAGTTGCGGAACGTTATCGGAGAGGGTGCCTTCCTGTTATTTGTACGATAGTCGTTGGAGAAAGAGATGGAGGATAGGGGAGAGGTGGGGAGAGGTGAGGGAAAGGAGTTGATCAGATAAAAGTCTCAAAAGTAGCACCCTTTCAGAGGGGGAGGAGGAGAAAAAAGAGGAGACACGTGATTATGCGCCAACCGACGCCAGGGACGCAGCTATTACGCTATTATTTTACACCCGCTATTGAATCTCTCGTTCTGAATGCTCCGTTAGTTTTATCTATTTTTTTTTGTCTCTTTTCTGGTTTGTTTGTCGACACCTGATTTTTCTTTGAATACGACGCTTTTCGATTAAAGCAAGCAAAGGAAATAGAGAGTTAAAAAGATTGATAAATTAAGGTGTAAGAAATTAAGAAATACATTTACTTTTAATGTCATCATAAAATGTCGATCGTAACATTAATTAATGGAATAATTATTGCGCAATTTAAAAAAAATCTTTTTTTTATTAAATAAGATTATTTTATTACAATTTGAAAAAGAAATGTATAAGAAAATAGATGTAACAATTTCATAGCTTTTTTTTTCTTTAATAAATCTGTAAAAATTTTCGATTTATAATATAAATATTTTATAAATTTATATATAAATTATACAAACAAATATATTTCTCAGACATAGATTATCTTTTTAAAAAAAATTTTAAATTATACAACAATAACATAATTAAGGAACTTATATATAAAATTAACTTTGATATTTAAAACTAATATATAAATTTTATCTTTAAATTTTTATTATACAAAATTGTATAACAATAACACAATAATTATGGAAACTTATATATAGATCTAAAAACGTGATACCTGAACATTATATATATTTACAAAACAAAAAAAAAATATATATTTTTCGATTTTTTTCTCGGAAAATTTTGCAACGCGGATTGCAATGCGGGGTTAACGAAGTGCTGCGAAAGAGAAAAATTCGCGCGGCGCACGAGACCCGTACTGAATATCGCAGACAGAGGGAGAGACGCGGCTTCCGCCGCTCCGTTGACGGAAACCGTGTTTTTCAATCAGCGGCTTTGTCGCTTTTATCCCCAGCCGCGAAAGTACGAAGCCCGCGACGCGACGCGTTACGTTACGTCCGCGATCCTCTATTGTCCCTTTTGGCACGAGAACTCTCCTACAGACGGCAAAGGACGTCGCGGTGCCGACGGCCCTTTATCAGCACTTTTCACGCGGTCCCCAACGTCCATCGGGACGATTCCCGTTAACTCCAAGTTAACGTTTAGTCTCGAGAAAATTTCAATTTTCTCTGAGAAATTCCGTTAAAAAATTTTTTTTTTTTTAATACAAGTTAGATTCTCTGCCTCTATTGTATTACTTTTATTTGAATTAAATTTGCGTAATTACTTCATATTTAATATTGCATTATTTTATATATAAATAATAATTTACAATGATGACTTATATACTTATTTTTGTATTTTATTTATATGATATAAATTTTTATTTTTATCGAGACGCGATATTGAAAAAAAAAAGAGGAATGGGATAAACGAGATGAGAGATAAAACTATGGAGATGGATAATCTACAAAGGGTAAGAAGCGTAGGTATTAGTCGCGATCCCCCGTTATCCTGTTTATCGAGAAATAAGGAGGGGTTATCCCTGTCGTGCACTGGAGAAGAGAGGATGCGCGTTTCCTCGCCGGACCGTAAAACAATTGGCGCGACTCTCGGTTCTCGCGATACATCCGATACCGACGACGATAAAGCACCCCGTAGACGGTGAAGGTGAAAGGGGAGGGGGAGGAGGTGGAAGAGGAGGAGGTGGGCCCTTGCCTTGCCGATATTTACGGGCTGCAGCAACCCTTATCGGGGCCGCTGTTAGAATAGGTGCGGGCAATGCCTGCACCCCGAATGCGTCTCTTTTCAACTGCGAAGAGGTCAGGGGTGGGAGGGGAAATTTAGGATATCGGCACTCTTATTCCGAGTATCGTGATATAAAAGAAATGACTTGTTCTGCGTTCCATCCTTGGGGAGATTGGAAAAGTCTCAGTGTACGTTTTATGTAATTGTGTGTCATTTGAATGTCTTTTTCGTTGAGGAAAAATCAATCTTGAGCATATAAAAAAAAAATATGTGGATTATCTTGTGTATTATTTATGCAAGATATAATTAAATGAATTAAAAGATGAAGTAATTATAATTCAAATCCGCGATTTATATTTACACGCGATTATTTAATTTCTCAGATGTATGTGCGCCCATATTGTGTATAATTTACACAATTTCGTTGTTATTGTTTATACAATTATACGGGGTGTGTCATAACAATTTGTGCCGGGAGTAATTCTACACCGAATTTTATTATATACGATTATATACGATTTCGATAATTAACTGATGCTAACTTTGCTTCGCGGTCGAAATCATCCGGCGATACGAAATCGCTCGCGATATCGAGCTAGATGGAGGGTGGGAGGGGCAGTGAGGGGTGGCAGTCGGAAAAGCGCACACTTTCCCGCCGCTATCTGGAGAACTATTTCTCCGGTGTCTGGAAAAGCATTGCCGGCGGCGATAACGACCACCGCGAGGGCGGAGAAAGGGCGAATTTATCGGATCGCCGATGCCCACATTCGCACACTCGCCCTCTTTCTCTCTCTCTCTTTCTTCCTCTTTCTCTCTCTTTCTCTTGTTTATTTATCCGACCAATACTTCTGATAGCGAGCAATGAGAAACGAAAGGAGGGAGAGACGCGGTAAGAGTAATTAATCTTATTCTCAAATATTTAATCTCTCATCATTGCGGCAAGTGGCAACTTTTATAAAAAAATTATTAGAAAAAAAATAAGATTTGTTAATTTAACATTCAATATTTTTGCGATGAACAAAATTGAAGTGAATTTTTCTTAAAAATATTACAAAAATTTTAATATGTTTATATAAAAGCTTTTCTAAATATTTTTATATAAAATATTTCTCTATTCTAAACAATTTCTTTCTTAAAAAAAAATCATTTTTTTTAAACGCTATTTTATTTTGTTATTACTTTTCGATATTTAATGTCTGAGGGAAAAGGATAACTTTCATGAAAAATTATTAGAAAAATTAAGTGTTAATTTAACGTTAAAAATGCCAGATTTTAATGATATTTGATATTCAATATTTTCGTAATAATCATAATTAGAACAAAATTTTTTTTTAATATAAAAATTTTAATATAATAGAAGCTTTTCTAAAATCTTTTTTATCAAAATATTTCTACTCGAAAAATCTTCTCCTTAAAAAAGAAAAAAAAAAATATCCGTGTTTTAAATGCCATTTTATTTCATTATTAGTTTCTCTTTTATCCCAATATTTACTATCCAAGGCGCTATCAAGGACACCCTATATATATATTCTCCGTATTGTTCCGGTCAGTTTTTGCTCTTTGCGTGCCCGACGCGTTTGTAGCGTCATTTGTACCTGATCGCGCGGTTAGGCTCGCCCGTGAGTGACGTCATTAATCATCGCGCTCATCGTCATCTCGAGGACGGACAGGTGTGCGTGTTCCTCATCGCGTGTGTGCGTGAAGGAAGAACCAAGAGAAAAGGCCCATTGCGTCCAGATATCGATCTCGATAATTGAATCGCGGCTGATCGCGCGGACACCCCGCGGTGCGAAGCGCGTACTCCGATCGCATCCGATTTTTTTTTTCCGCAGCCCCTTTCGGGACTCATTACCACTCGTACGTGGCTTGAATCGAGGAGCCTTCAATCCTTGAGCCTTCGCTTCGAAATACGCGTGCGATTTATATTACGGGGTGTTTTTAATTATTCTATCAAATCATTATTTTATTATTATTATTATTACTTTATTTTATTAGCGACGATAGGAAGATTTATATGTATCTTTGATTTCACATGAGTTAATAAAAAAGAGACATTTGGCTATTGCACGTTTTACTGAATTTGTTCTCTTTCGATTGTTCTATTGTGGTCAAAATTATTATTTGCCAGCCCTTTCTGCAATAGAGATCCATTTAATATTTGACATATCATGCACATGACATTATATATATTTTGATACACGATTTACGTATTTTTTTATGACATGGATAATTTTTTAAGAAGATTATAAGAATCATATATGAACTTACCTTTAATATATCATAAGATTTTTTTTTATTTTCTTGCAATGAAAATAATCCTCTAAGGGATTAACACATAATGCAAATAATTGATATATACTCGCTATTTTAATTTGCTGTGTATTAGGCGTTATATCGGGAGTCTTGTCACGAAGAAAGACATGCGTGCGTGCGTGCGTGCGTGCGTGCGTGCTTATGTCTGTATGCGATCGTGTCGTGCAAATCGTTCACGCGGCGACTTTCTCAATCTCGGTAATGGACGAGCCATGTCTGCCCTTTTCCCCTGTCCTCTGTCAATTGCCGTCGATCGTGGCTGTCGATTATCCTCTTCTTTGCACGCCTTCGCGTCTTCAATCATGGCGCGCCGACCGCAAAATCGACGACGATCGCGGCCTCGCGAGTACAATGTCAGATGCTAAATGATATTGAGGGAATTTAAGAGATATTCTATCGGCGAATGAATGAAAAGATTGAATAGAAAAGAAATTTAATAACGAACTAACGGCGAGAGAAAGCTTAATATCTTTTTAATCTTCGCTTTATCAAAAATTGAATTATAAGAAAAAAAAATTAAAGAATATAAAAATTAAAAAATATATGTTTAAAATTAAATAATTTTAACAATTTATATTTAATATATCAGACCCGCATACACACATCAAATCATACTTAGAAACGAGAATTTTTGCTAAAAATTCGTATAAATATTTTTAACGCATGTTATGCGATTAATATTACAAAGACTTTATGCTCTTTATCAATATATGTTGGCTATATTTTTTTAATTATATCTCCATTTGCGCTGCGTGCCGGGGAGAATGCTCTCGCGGAAGAGGAAAAAACCGCAGTGTAAGAGAGCGAATCGCTACCGCAAAAATGGTGGCCCCCGGGTATGCTACTGCCTGGACGGCGTGCCCGTTATTGGCAAGAAGCATGCGATAGTCGCGAAACATGCATAAATGCATAGCCGTCTCCCAGATGCAGCCGGATACCGGCTCGCAGATCCCCCAGCCCGACAACACCGGCTACCCCTTTTTGCCGCCCCGTGCAACAATTTACCCTCTCTTTTCTTCCTCTCTCTCTCTCTCTCTCTCTATTCACTTTGCGTATCCCAAATCGCCGAAGAGATCGAAAAGACTCTTCAAAAGAGCATGCGTCTACCTGATGGCATTTCGAATTACAGGTGTTATCCGAAGAATTTTTTTTTTTTATTTTATTTTATTTTATTTTATTATTTTTTTTTTTTTTTTAGAGAAAGTAGTGGATTATTATGTGTTTTTAGAAATTCTATGGATTAATTAATTAATCCGTAAATATTCATAACGAATTTTCTTTACTGTGATGAAAGAAAAAAAATTTTGTTGATAATGGGGATAAATGGAAAAGGTTTTTGTGAAAGGATATTATAAGGATGTTTTTGATTTTATAAAAAATATATTTATTATTATTAATAAACATTCAATTATGTTATTCTATGCAAATTTCGTATATTCGAACTTGAAACAAGTTTTAATAAAAAATTTTAACAAAATATTTTTGCCCATTTTTTTAAAATCATGAAAGATTGGAATTTGAATTCTAGGAAAAATTAAAATTCTAGAAGGAACGTTTATATAAAAATTACATTTTATAAAAAAAAGGATGAAGAAGCTGGGGAAAATCAAGATTGAAAGTAACTGTAAATCATGTAGATTTTATCGAACAATTTTAACATTGAGTGCAAATAATTTAATTTCTTTATACCCAATCATCTTTACAATCCTCCAAGGATATGAACGCGACAAAAGGAATGCGCTCGAGGCATTTTTATTTTTCCCGCCGTTTTCTCGCGCGTCCTGGGGGCAAATTTTCATATCTCTTATTTTTATTCGACAACTTTACTAAACAAATGCGAAAGAAAGTGCGAATTTAACTCGATTCGCAGTTTAATAGCGTGGATCTCGGACAGTAAAGGAGAGAAATCTCCTTGCACTCGGCGCGAAATTAAGATTACGCTCCCAGATATCGGCAAAGTATATAATGAATTACCGGCGTGCGAGTGGAAGGAGACGGAAAGAAAGACGAGGGAGAGAGAGGACGATATAAGGAGGGGGAGGCAAGGCAATTAGCACACACTTGCCATGCCGACCGCGAGGCGATCGCGGAATTCCTGGCGCCTCTCTTGATTGGCAGACGCGGCTTTTCTCAAGCCGTCGTTTTTCTTTAAGGCGGTTTCTATTCAAACAAACTGCTTCTCTCGACTACATCCCTCGCGCTATTCTTGCGAGGTCGTCGCGCGAACAAACATCCGCCACGTGAGGATACTCCCGATTGAAGCGGCGGTAAAAAAAAAAAAAAAGCGAAAAAAAGAGTAGACTTGTTGCTATTCTATCTAATTATAACGAATCGTCTCGGCACCGGACGATATTATAATGCGCAGTTTGCGCGTTTATGATCAAAAATATGTAAGGGATCTTAATATTCAATATTATCTTACTTTTCTACATCCTGACGATTTTAATATATGACGTTTTGTTTTTAAAGAACACTTTAACGGCAATTTTTAATGAATTTGCACGCGACTTAAGAGAAGCAGAATTTTTTCTCTCTTCGTCTTTCTAGCTTTTTATTTTGTTTCCAAATCAATTCTCTCTTTTTTTATCTTGTCTAAATTTATATTTTAATTATTTTATTAGTATATTTTATTAATTAGTATAATATGTAATTTTATTAATATTATTAATTATCTCATTTAATATTTAATATTAATATTAAATATTATATTAAATATTAATATCAAAATTTAATATAATATTAACATATTAATATTAATATCAATATTTAGTATTAATATCAATATTTAATATTAATATTTAATAATAACATATTAATATTAATATTTAATATTAATATTTAATATTAATATTTTAATGATTAATATTTGGCTATGATCTTGTCTCGAGAAAATTTATAATGCTTTGTATTTTTTGATCGAAAATCTTTATCGAAGTGTTTTCACAACTGACATATTTTCCGAACGGTTGAGAAGAACACTTTATATACAATACGCATAAGTGTTCACGATGTGTGCGTTACGTGTAAATACGTGGCGAAATCGTAAGTGAGCCGGGGCCGTTAATGGGCCGCGTTGCGCGAGATAAAGGATTATTGATCGTAAATAATTTCGTAATGTTGCGCGGCGATAATGTCGCGCAATCGCCGCTTATCGTATACTGATATTCCGTCGATCGTGCCGAAAACTCGGACTATCCTTATCGACGAGTTTGAAAGATGCTACGATTTCACGCGCGGACTCCCTAAGGAAAATAAATGAAATATTATACAATCAAACTATCTTGCCAGTGTCATCCGCCAGTGCATTTATTAAAACGAAAATCTAATCTAGATTTCTATCTTTAAATATTATATGTATTTATTAAACATAAATTTCAATTATTAGAGATATTACATTTATTTATTATATTTATTACAATTTTTTTTTTTATAATAATAATTTCAGATAACGATTGCTATTTTAATTAAATTTAGAATTCAATTTATTTTTATTATTGTGATGATCTTTAATTGTTTCTCTTCTAAATTTATTATCTCTCAATGAAATGGTTTAAATGTTACGGTATGTAAGCGAGTCGCGCATTCGGCAACGAAGCGGGCAACTTTTAGTAGCTGTCAGGTTACTTTTCGTAGGTATTAACGCTTATCGGATCTATCCGGTGGCTATGCGGTGCCTGCATGTCGACACGCGAGTGCGAACCGCTCGCGCTATATCGTAATTTTATGCACTTGGAGCCCGATGAATATGGATTCGTTGCCGTTGCATTTGGTCGGCTCGTCGTCGATTTATGCGGGCGCTTCCACTCGTCCGAGCCGTTCACTCAAGAATCGCGGAAAAATGCTCCGTGACGCAGAAAAGAAGGGAGAGAAAGATATTTTAGTATCAAAGTTTTGTAAAATATTTGAATAGATTTTTGTCTAAATTTTTACGATGAAAATAAAAGATTCTCGCGGACACAAGTTGGAATAAATTTAGTCTAAAATGAATATATTTTTAATTAATATTTATTTTTATTTATTTATTTTTTGTGTTTTTATATATATATATATATATATTTTTTTTTTTGCTATTTTAATAATTCAACATTTGAGCTCAGTTAATGGAAATTTGTTAAATTAATACATAAATGTCTTAAATATTGAACACAGATTTTAATCGGCATATTTTTTGTCAAGGAAACACAAATTTTCCAAAAGTGTGTAAATAATTCCAAGTGTTTTTCCGGCTCTTACATTGTAGAGGTAAAATGTTCGAAAATTTTTCGCGACTTTTCTTTAGGACCTGAGCAACGCGTTACGCATCATGACACTCGATTACCTTATGTTTACGCACGCACGCACGCGCGCACCACACACACACACACACACACATATATATACACGTATGTATATATATTGTATATAACATCCTACGAGCGGCACAGAATCGTTTGATATCCATACAATGCTAAACGCGCCGAACACTACGCTGCCGCGAAGCAGATTCACGACGATAAGACCTCGCGTGCGCGCGCACACGTGCATACACATTTCACTTATACACGCACGCACATACACAGGCGCATACGACGCACGGGCCGAGCGCGGCAGCGGAGATAAGGCATGGCACACGTTGCTAGATATGTAGCAGATATCAAGCGACGCTATACCGAGTGTGCACGAGCAACGTACAAGTATAAAGTCTGTACTACCTGCCTAACCAGCTACCTATCTACCTATCTACCGGCGGGGCTGCTGCTAACACGTGTACAGCTGCGAGACGTCGCGTCGCGTGGTCCACGGGAGCAAAGCGACCCGCGGAATTCCGCGTCGCTGTCCAATAGATCCGATAACGATGCGATAATATGCAACGTACTCGCCTTTGTAGGATATAATCGACTTGTACAAACACATGGTTTTTTTTTTTTTTTTTTTTTTTTAGAGAAGTTCTAAACAACGGATTCTCATTGTTCCCTTCATATGCATATGAATTTTGAAAATAATCTCGAGCTTTGCTTAGCGCATGAATTTTTTTAAGAGATATATTTTATTTATTGTGTACACGCAATAATTTTATTTATTTAATTTAATTAATAACTTTATTTAAAATAATGTAAATATAAGATGTTTATAATATAATAAATATATAATTTTATAATATATTTTATATATATAATTTTATTAATAATTTAATTAATTTAATTTAAAAACGTTTTTCTTTTTAATTACTATTTTTTTTTAATGGATATTAATAGTTTGGAGATAATATTATTTTTGTTATTCGTTAAGAAGGATTTTCTTGTTTTTCAGAAGTGATAATTATTTTAATTATCCTTATATTTGCTTCTTGCATTTAATTAATAGACGAACGATACGTACAAGAAAACGATAATTGTGATATGACATAATAAAGACAAAAGGCACGAGATACAGATAAGGAAAAATACTTGATTGAGAATGCGAAGTCCGTTGGTTGCATATTAAATTTATGAAATACATACAAATGAAAATAAATCTTGTTAGATAATATCTCGAGCGATCGGAGTGTAAAATGGCGTCGGCCTGAATTAAGATTTTTGCTCGCGGGAGGGAGGGAGGGAGGGGGGGGGGAGGCGGGAGTAAATACAGTGTGTACCTGGTATTGCCTGCTTGAAGATTATCTGCCGGGAAATCTTCAGCTTAATATCCATACAATGTCACGCACTTCTCTCGCACACACGACACGCCGTTAGCGTCGTTTCGCTCGACGCCAAAGTACCGTCGATTCCGATGAAAACGCGCGCGATCTAAGATCCGCGCATTCCTACCTACACGTTTATGAGCCTCCTGATTTTCCGCCGTCGCTGGTAAAAATTTTACAAACGCTTGCCTTTCCTGCCAATTGATCCTTAAAATCACAATCGTCGTATTAAATCGATTTTAAATGCCGCGAAATATTTCGTTCGCGCGAAGGAAGAATATTTATTTATACATTAATTGCGAGATGAACTCGAAGGTGAATTTTGCAATAATCACACGTGTTGAAATCGTGAAACTAACTAAATTAATTTTGTAGTCACTAAAGAGGCTCTAAAAAATAATATTTACAAAAAAAAATTAATTTATTCCTTTCTTTTAAATTTAAAAATAAACATATTTTTTTTTTTACAAGATTATCTTTATCGTTGCTTCACGTCAATTTGCTTCGTTGTGTACGAGAAAAGAAAGAAAGAATTTTTTAAATTTTTATTACGTATTCATTTCGCCAACACGGTGAAACGGAAGAGTTAACGGAGTGTCAATGTGGGGTGGAGGAGGGTGAGGCTTAGAGGGCCACGAGGGCGACGATGTGTGTGCTAATGAACGCCATTAAAAGCAGCGTTAATTAGATTGCTCTAATCAGATCGCCCCGTCCCAACCGTATCTGCAACCCCCTTTTTTTTTTTTCGTACGTATTCGCTAACATTCGTACGCGATGGGGAGGAATGCGAGTGGATTCACACGAAATACCCCCCTCCCCGTCTTTCCCCCACCCCTTCGTAACCGTGATTAATCACCTTTTTTTATCGTCGCCTTTCGACACCCTGGATGTCCCTCCTCTGGACCTTGTCTGGACCTTTTCGCACCGCGAGAGAAAAGTCCAAGCAATCTTTTTTTTTTTTTTCTTTTTTTTTTTGGTAATAAAGAGAGAGAGATTAGAATGTATTACAAGCTAGCGGATATGTGGAAATTGTAATAATATTAATAAAACAAAATAAATTTATATAATTATAATGTAATTATTACAGAAAAAAATTAATAACTTTTGCGAAAATAATTGTTTGCAAAGCAAATTCGTCACGAAAATTATTAATGCATATTTAATCATGAATAAATAGAGATTATTAAAGGCATGACAATATAATTACCGAATTGTGTCACTGTTGTTTTAATAAATTTAATCTAATAACAGCTTCAGGATTTTAATATTTCGTATATATACATTTTTTTTTTTTTTTCTAATTTTTACGATCAGAAGCTTAGCAGCTTTCTTTCACTCTGAAAATTCACGATACATAAACTATCTCTCGGATCGATTATCTTTGACTCCGTTCCGTTTCTGCATCCGGGAGCAGAGAATATATTGCCGGCGAGAGATCAGCAAATCAGTTCGAGATGACGATGACGACGTCGACGACGACGACGACGACGACGATGGCGATGACGACGACGCCGTGGACGTCGTCGATACATCATCGAATCGAATCGAATCTTCGCCTTCCGCGATAGATTCTCGTTTCGGGGGAAGGGGGCGGAATTAAACGGACTATGATCCATAGATCACGGGATAGGGATAGAGGGATCTCCGACGGGAGGGGTAGGGAGGGACGGGGGATAGCGAGACGAAGCTCTCGCGACCGGAACGAGATTCTGGCCGGATCCTGCTGCTGCTGCAGTGTCTGGGGTAATGACGTGCGAACACAGATATCGGATCCCTCGCCTCTCCCTCCCCCCCCCCTCTTTATCGTGTCCTCGGGGGCGGGGGGGGGGACGACGTCTCTCCTCCCCCACATTTACCTCTTGCTTAACGCGTTTCGCACGCATGGTTTCACGCACACGCGACGATCGCGAGAAAAGATCCGCCGCGGAAGTATATATAGGGTGAACGCGTGAAAAGCTTCTTTTTCAATTTTCAAACTATAAGGTTTGAAATGGAAAATAATTTGATGGGAGGCGTTCTAATTAAGATGTTGGAAATATAAAGATATTCGCAAGTATTGAAGTATTAAAATTAAAATATGCAAAATATAGTAAACCTTGAAGTAAATTTCAAAGTACAAGTCAATTAAATTAGCATAAATAAAATTCATTAAATTCAGGCATGCTAATCTCGAGGAGTAAGATGTTTCAATTTTATATTTATTTTGTATGGAAGTTTAAGAATCTAGTTAAAAAATTTCAGGGGATTTGAATCAAATTCACAAATAATATATACATTCTAAACATTAAAAATTAGAAAATTTATTCTGCTGTTTATAAAACGTAAAACATCTAACTGTGATTCGATCTTCGTCATTAATAAGGAATTGATTCTTTCTACTTGATTTCCGATATCTTAGAAAACATCTGTTATAAGAGGTTAAACTCTCCCCGCCCATTAATTAAGAATTACTCTTGAACGACCTGAACGAGAAAGGCCCAGTTCTTGGGGGCCCAGTTAAGACAAAGCCCGGGCGCGAGAGCGATAAGAGACAGAGGGAGAGGTCGAGGATTGGTGGACCGGAGGGATCAGGATAACGAGAAAAAATGGCAGAGACAGAGATAAAGAGAGAGAGAGAGAGGGAGAGAGAATTCGCGATGATCGTGCCGATGTCTGCTCGAGCACAGCGAGACCCGGGCAGCCATAATCGTTCCTCGTATCGGCCGTGCACGGCCGTTATCGCGCTTATCACCGCGTCCGGTCTCTATCGGACATCTATGCAAATCGCGGCTAATTATATTTAATTAGATTCGACCACGGCGTTGCTGCCGACGATCGACGCGATGCGATGCGATGCCTTCCAACTCCCGCTAGAAAATCCGTGCTAATAATTGCGGCGATAGCTTCTGCAATTACGCGACACAATATGCGCTTTTTATGAATTATAGCACACCATGGTATTTACAATGTTTCCGATTTTTATTAGGTATCAATATTTATTACTCCGACATTATTTTGTTATCAGTTTTTCGCATTTATTGCAATAAATTGATTTTAAATTGATTTTAAAGGATTTAAAAATTGTAGAAAATTTGACATATGTTTGACAGATGTTTTTATTATTATATTAATAATTTTTAAATACTTTAAATTCTTTTCTACTATTATATTAGTAATTTTTAAATATTTTTTTAAATCTAAAAATCTCGAAAACAATAATTATTTATTCTATACAAATTGATTCGCACATTTTTATCATCATATTATTGTTCTTATTATTATATTATTATTTTCTGACACAAATTGATATTTTTTTTATTATATTAATTTATCTTCTCTTTCTCTTTTCTGCTGGATATCCTTTCCATTCTTCTTGTTTCGATTTTTCCTCTTCGTCTTTTTCTATCGCGTCAAAGATAATATCCCGTTTCACGATTGCAAGCCTTCCTCCCCCCCCTCCCCCTCCCTCTATATTCTCTCAGATCTCGCTATCGGAATTATTTATATCGTAGCATACACACACATGTCACCGTACAATATTAATTCCACCAATTAAAATTAAGTCGGACACGATCGTCCCGAAACCTTGTCGCCGTTTCGCGATTCGCACTTTTACTTTATCTCGTCATTTGAGAGTTTTAATTATTGACCGTTTAATCAATTGAATGGGCGACTGGGAAAAGAAGAAAACAGATAACGCAACGATGTTCTCTCAATTTGGAGTAGCAACGTTCTCCATTTTCTTTTAATCGAGATTTATAAATATAAATATTGTTTGTATTAGATTAATTTTTTCTCTTTGTGTACTAGAAATTAATTTCTAAATTGGCCAATCAAATAATTTCAAATTGATTTTAAATATTTTGAAAGAAGAAAAGGAACATTTCATGGAAAAAAAAAATGATTAATTGAAATTGAAATTTAAATAGAATTGAATTTATTAGGAAATAAATTATGACAATCAGGAGATCGAGATTTTTAGGACAGTTCGTCTTTTTTTTTTTTTTTTATTTTTTACCGATGAACGATGGAAGATTAAAAGAGATTTTTGGTACATTAAAGATTTTAGAAAACATGTGGAACGATTTGTAATAACTCTAATACCGATATCGCGGCGCGTCGAGAAGCAATGTTTTCGTTGCGATGGACTTCTATCTTCAGGCTGTCACTGACGCTGCGATAGGGTCTTTCTGGATCTTAATTCACGAAAATCCTATCATTACTGGCTGGTTAGAACCTTTGCATACAGGGTGTCTCGGATTAATTTTTCTTTGTCGTAGATTTTCCTTACAAAAAATCAACAATCATAAAAGTGCAATCTTGCACAAAGTTTTTTATTTTTTAGTTGCTTTGTTATGCAACGTAAAATCTAAATAAAAATAAATAATAGCTCATAATAATAAAAACGCACAAATAATTAAGAATTTCAATAAAATTATTAAATAATTATCGTATTATCAATAATGAATAATAATAATAAATTTCTTTTTTTAATAATTTTTTAAAAATAGTTTTTTTTTTAAATAATAATATTCATAATTTTTTTTTTTTTGTTAATAATTATTGATATTTAGAGTCACATTGAGATAACTGGCTCTTCTCGATTTCCGATATCCGCGGTTGAAAGAGACACCGTGTGTAAGAGTCGCATTAGTTATCTTTGCGTTGTGGAGGCACTTGGGGAAAAGGGGGGACGATAGGGGAGGAATGCAACCGTTGCTTTATCGACGAAGCGTGGGTTTCGAAGTGCCGTCTTCTGGCCGAGAATGCAGGTGCTTTATCTACTGCGGGCCCCGCGCGGAGAGAAAAAGACTCGGGGAACGATACCGCGGATTGCTGGTGGTGGGCCCCGAGGAAGGCAAGTGGGATGGATTGGAGGGGGTGTAGGTTAGATTACTCCAAATAAACTCGTGTCGAGATTCGTCTCGGTCGTATTTAACACTGATAAGCAGATCGAACGAATTTTATAACGTTCCCCGGGCCACTTTGGCCCGAATAATTATCGGCCCCATCGGATCTTTGTCCTTAGAACGCCTACGAACTCGGCCGAGAATTCTAAATCACTTTCGAGAAGGCTTGTGAAAAAAAAAGTACTCGAATGTTTCTTTTTTTTTTTCGGATATACGAAAGAACCGGGTTATCGTAATGATATATTATATTTAATATTTTTGCGATTTTTATACAAATTTATTGATTGTAGAGAAACTGCTTTCTCTCTCGGATAGTTTAATATTAAATTCTTGTTCTCTTTTCTCATATTTAAATATGACTACATACATAAATATATACGAAACAATGAAAAAAAAAAAAAAAAAAAAAAAAAAAGGTTGTGATAATTTTATGTGCGATAATATTTCTAGAAATATTATATAATTTTTGAAATGTTTTTTTCTATTTGTCTGTCTTTGTTAACTTATTTATCAATAATTTTTAACAAAAACAGCCATTTACTCGCGGAAAGAAAAATTCTAAGAAACTTAGGTGAGAATAGAGGAAATTTAACGACGCTCAGCCAATGGCACTAATGACGCTAATTAATTGCACAAAAGACTCTCCATTACGTTCGTCTCGCACGCAAAATCTCGAGGAAAGCTTGCCAATTATTTATGCGCGACATGCAATTAATACGTTAACTCGGTCAAATTACGCGATATTGGCAAATTATACGACGAATAAAATTAAATGAGAGAAAAATGCAAAAATTAAAAATAAAAAAATTCATTAATATAATGAAGAAATCAAAAGTATATAAGAGAAATTAGGAAACGTTAGAAGAATATTTGGAGCTGTATGATAGACCGCGAAAGTATTCTAGAGATTTCAATTTAGGAAGAGATACCATGTCGGCCGTCTTCGCGGCCTTCGGAAATGAAATGTACCGGCGTTCAAGGAAGGAAGCCGGGTCGCCTTCGGCTCGATTTTTAAGCGGCTTTATCGCGCACATTCGCAGGCTTACGCCTGATGCACAAAGCCCCGAAAGTAATATTCATATTCGAAATAATTCTTTCGAGAGATCTTTTCCGGAAAATAAAATCTCTCGGCTCTTTATCAGATGACGATCGAGAGAGAAAGAAAAAAATGTCCGCGATGGAATTTGTTCTCCTGTGCATAAACTTCGAATGTACGCGGAGTCTAACTTTTATCTTGATTCGCGAGAAAGTCCCTTTTTTTTAGGTGAGACTTTATATAAAATTAATGGGAGGCGTCGTCGTTAGACAAAAAGCAACGCGAGCTGTCAAGAATGGCCCGCCTGTATGTTCTCTCTCTCTCTCTCCCCCTCTCTCTTTCCCTCCCTCCCTCCCTCCCTCTCTCTCTCTCTCTCTCTCTCATCTATTCTGCTTATCACCTCACGGCTGGTATTGCCCTGATATCGAATGAATGCCCGGCTTTATGGCCCGATCGTGCGTTCGATAGCGGGCCACGTATGCACACCCGTTGATTATGCACTCGCGTTGCATGCGCATCTAAAAGTGTCGCTGCCATGTTTGTCAGACTGTCAGATAATCGGAATCTCACTTGCGGTTCCTTGAAGCGACTCGAAAATCTTTGTAACTGAAAATTGAAATTTTAGTCATAATTAAAATAATGATTAAAAGAGAGATAAAAAGATTTAAAGACACACACACACAGAACAAAACTATTACAAGAGGAATTTAAAAATTTTAGTTAAATATTATTTCGACTTATCTTATAATTGAACGGATCAAAATGCGGGAGAACATAATTTCGTCGCTTGCAGAAGAACGGAAGGGGACCGAAGGACCCGAGGGGGGTGGGAGGGTGAGGGGGGGAGGCCTCAAGGCCCGGGCGATATCGACGAATTATCGCGAAGGACGCCCGCACCGAAGGCGTGCGTGACTTTGTCTTTGATAAAATTATCTTCGCCCTCCCCGGTAACGAAGTGACTCGCGCCTTAATAACTCGTCGGCTGATTGCGAATTACGAGCGCACATGGTCCGCTTCCGCTATTTTTAACTTCTCACGTGCGTCGCGATGACGGTGCGCGCTTATCAGATCCGAGAGGAATTATATCGCGATCTTCAAGCGGCAATTCTGAAATCCTTCCCTGAGACATTCGCGATAATGAGCGCCTCGCGCGAGGATAATTTGTTGTTTCGAGTATTAATTTAATTAATTAGCGTTATAGATTGTGTGCTCCTTGACTCGTTTAAGCTGCGTTAATGATTTTGTAATTTAATTTATTAAAATTTGAGAAAGTTGAAAAAATATTGATTCATAAAAAATTAAACAATTAACATCGATTGAGACTAAATTAACGAATGATGTTATAATTTAATTTGTATAAATTTGAGAAATTTAAAAGATATTGTAAAAAGTAAAACAATTGATATTTAATTAATTGACATTAAATTAACATTCAATTTTTTCAAATTAATTTTACTTAATGTATGATATTGATTTTTTTTTAATTTAAGCACGTGAGACAATACGTGAGTTTTTTTTTTTTTTTTTTTTTATTTTATCGCGAAGTGGAATTTCTCACGTTAAAACGAGATAACTTTGATTGAAGTAGTATCTTTACTCTTCAACAATTTCTTTCGCCAGCTACTTTCCATTTATCGCTTTCGGCTCGATTCCGCTTTCGGCTTTGCTCGGCAGCCGCTTTCGCCGAAAATCACTCGTGTATCTCTTCCGCGTCAGTTAGGATAACGCGCGACGTTCTAGAAGTCGATAGATCTTAGATAAGGAGCTATGGTCCGCGTCAGAGCGCGCGCAACCCCCGACGCGACGCGAAATTAATATCCGCGATTCGAAACGAAGATTCAGTCGCGAATCAAACTCGTAGACACGCGAACGAGGACAATGAAAGTCTTGTTCTTCATTTAACTCTATGAACTTTGTATCATCCGAATTCCCAGAATCAATTTATTCAAGCGATTATTATCTTTGAGGAATTATTTTAAAAAATTTAGAGGGAGGATCTTTTTTGTCTCGCAAATAATTTTGAATAAAGGTTCCATTCTTAATGTTTACTCTAGAAATTGATGATAGAATTGATGATATTCAGATAGATATAGCATTGACATCTGGTCACACGTGGTGCAGAGAATGAAAGAAAGAGAGAGAGAGAGAGAAAGAGAGAGACAGAATACTGCATCCAAACTGAATATCCCGATCCGCCGTATCTATTTTTCCGCGCATCGAGACGACGAAGAAAGAGGTGAAGCAAACACCCGCGAGTGTCGGTGAGTGGCGAAGAGGGGAGTGGGGGCGGGGGGGATGGGGGTGGGGTGGCTATCGGAAACCCTTGACCCCTCCACGACCAATGCCATGGCGCCTTTATCGTTTTACAACAGAAAGGCGCACATCAGTCAACCGGTATCTCCTCACGCTTGATTTCCCGTGGCCGCCTCCCCTCTCTCCCCCCCAAACCTCCCTCTCCTTCATCCCTTCGAAGCCGCAACCCCTACACACGGTGTAGACATCCATTCCCTCTCTGCCGTCTCTCTCTCTCTCTCTCTCTCTCTCTCTCTCTCTCTCTCTCCCCCTTTTTCTCTTTCTCTCTTCTCTCTCTCTTCTCTCGCTCACCGTCGAGGTTCCGTGTCCTCTCCGCTTTCCTTCTTCCAACCTTCCAACCCCCTCGGCGACCGCCGTCACCCTTCCGCGGGAACGAAGGAGGGGGGGGGAGGGAGGTGGATGGAAGCGGGATAGCCGAGGGTGGGTAGCAGATAGCGGGACGACGTAGCTCGCGCGGTAGTTATGAAAACATATGAAATATATTCAATCTGGGCCGACGCGATAACACCGTCGGCCGACCGCGGCGGCGGACAACCCTCCCCCTCCCCCTCCCCCTCCCCCACCCTTGCCAGCCAACCCTCGACTAACTCCTGCAGATACCCGGACGGAACAGGTATATATAATATATATATTTATATATGTGTATAT
>JBCAUJ010000039.1:239238-296831 GCA_038406275.1 Cataglyphis albicans
TATATATATATATAATTATAATAATAATAATAAAATAATAAAATAATAATATAATAAAATAATAAAAATAATAAAAATAAAAATAATAAAAATAAAAATAATAAAATAATAAAATAATAGTTAAATAATTATAAATAGTGTAAATAACGCACATCTAAATATTTATACAAGATTTAATTAATGCGTAGATTTATTCGAAATAAGAGATTAGTCGCGTTTCAGAGATATAGATGTAGATTGTAGGAAATTTGAGAATTTAAGCACACAATCCCTCTTCTTCTCTTTCTCTTATATTCTCCATCTTATCTCTTTCCTCCTTCTGTTTTTTTTTTTTTTTTTGTATTTCGCGATACAAAGTTTATCGCTTCGAAAACTCGAAGTTCACATAGAGCGCGATGCCTCGATCGATAGCGGGATATCGAGAATGATTTTTTTCCTCTTAGTCGGTTCCTTATCTCGACGAATGCAACTACGGTCGGTCGGTCGGTCCAGAGTCTCGAAAACACATCGGCGCGATTAAATGCGGAAACGAGACGATAAGCGCCTGCAGCGAGGTGCAGTCGACGCAGATGCAGCTAATCAATAGAAATTATCAATTGCTAATTGCGACGACTCCGTCATAATAATAAATAATCCGAAAAACAGAAATTGAAATTGCCGTTGAATAGGAGAAAATTAAAAAAAAAAAAAAAAATAGCATCTGACTTAAGAAGATAGGTAAGAAATAAAAAATGAAAGTGCTAATAAGAATAAAAAAAATATGTATATATATTAAATATAATTTAAGATTGTATCTGAAATTGATAAAAATTAAGATTAAAATTGAAATTGGTAAAACAAATATTGTGACAGACAAATTGCGGAATTTCAAACAAATATGTAAGATAAAAAGAGATTATAGGAGAGATGAATTTCTCTTATCGAACGGGCATTTCAGCTCCGATAAGCTTTCGTGGATGCTGCAATGATTCTAGATGATAGTTTTGCGTGATGGATTTTTTTTTTTTTTTTTTTTTTTGACGATAGTCAACGCGGGCGGCTCGCAAGGAGAATAAATAATGAATAATAATAATGTTGTCGGGAGAGAATGCCGGAGCAGAGATAAACAACCGAGATGTGAAAGAGGAGAGAGAGGGCCCTGTGGGTCAGATGAGATTACTGGCGTATCACTCTCGGCGGCCGCGGCTTATCGTTGGTCGCGATAACACTTGGACGCCCCCAGATCACTCGATAACCACGTTATCGACATCGGCTTCGTCCATCGTAGCCTTGTAAACCTGATGGAAAAAGACCGGCTCCAGATTCTCGCGAAGTGCGTTCGATTTTAGATAAAGCCGGAATTAAAATGGACGAGAAAATTAAATAATCGCAAATTGATCGTAGGAGATAAGAATCGAATAAATAACACGGAAAAATTAAGTTTTATAATCATAATAAACATCGTATAATCGCGATTGAATGCTGAGCGAAGAATGTTTGAGCGGCTTTACTTCCATTGTTAAAATTGAACCAAATAAAGATGCGCGGCTTATATCGGCGCACGATTTTTCTCAATTGAAGATACGCCGATAATTTCTCGACTTTCGATCGGAGGAACGCGCGCACGATTCGCTTTCTCCTGGCGATCGGTCGATTGGCGGCGCCGATTCGCAAACATTTCTACGCTCTTGGAATGAACACGGAAGAGAGAGAGAGAGAGAGAGAGAGAGAGAGAGAGAGAGAGAGAGAGAGAGAGAGAGAGAGATGCAAACAGAGAGAAAGACATATATAGCGATATATGTAAATGAAAGGAATGATTTTGAGATAGAAAGATGCTAAATTTTTTTCTGAAAGAACCTACGCGAATCAATCTTTAAAATATTTAAAATAATAAAAAAATGTATATACGGTACGAAAAAAAAAAAAAAAAAAATTTCAGAGAGGAGAATCAAGTTTATTTTATGCGAAAAGCAGTGTAAGACGAGAAAGGAGAGGGGGAAAGGATAGAATTGAGGGGGAGAGGGGGAGATAAAGAGAGACGGTTTTCTCGGCCGGATCCTCTTGGCGGGAAGGAAGATCGCGCGCAACCGAAAACTGGTTCGTGCGGCGTCAGATTGCGAAGATAGCCGGTGTATAGTTTTATATGCCGAGCTTCGCGGCGATATCGGACGGTCCGATCGGACACCGTCAAAGATGACTTTCCTGCGGATTCTTTCCTTCTCATGGGTTTCCGATACACACGTGGGAGGGGGGGGGGGGGAGGCTTGACTCCCGCCAGCGCGCTTTCTTCTACCCTAAAAACATCCGTCCACGTTAAAGTAAACGTTCAAAATTGATTAAATATGACGATAATAATTGTTTGCGATCTGTTATAATATTTATTTATAATTATTAATCATAAATCGCGCGCGATTAATCCATAAAAGGAGAAGAAAAAAAAACAGAGCTTTATTGCTCGATCTATTTAATAAATTTAATGAATTTATTATCGCACGAATTATCTTTCCGATTATCGTAATCTAAAAGGTCGATTTACACAAAATCGTATAATCCAATATATGTTTTTCTTTTCTATCAGCGCACATGAAGGGCTGCCTCGCCTTGGAACTTTTTATCGCGCAAAGAGCGAAAGAGAAAGGGACGGGCGGGGGGAGGGGGAGGGGGGCGGGGACGAGGATGCGGGGACAAAATTATCGCGGACGAGCGTAAACAAGCGGGCGAAATTAACCTTCCAATTTCTGCGGCTTGTTGCTAAATAATCGATCGCCGAAGTCCCCGGCCGCCTCACTCTCTGCAACAGGTGCGCGACTCGTCGAGTCGCGGTTACACGTTGCGAAATCTCTCTTCGCACCTAACTCGACGCATCTTTTTACAAAATCATATAGCGCGTTACTTCGAATATGCAAAAAAGAAAAAAAGAAAAGTGGAATATTTTATTTTTTTTTCAATTACCAGAAGAGAATTGTCTTTACATCTTTCATTTTAATTGACATTAACTTATTTTATGATTTATTATTAATAAATATTCTATCATTCTGCTTTATTACTATAAAAAAATTTCCACTTGCAATTATCTCAATTTTATCGATTAATTATGTATAGTTTTTTTTTTCTTTTTTGATTTTTTGCAAAATTCTTTTTGCTCTTCTTGATTATACAGATGAAATAAGATGAGTCGAATGTCAGCCTGTGTTCTTGCTAAAATAAATTTTAATTTATTTTCTCGCACAATCGTAAGGGCTATCGAGATGTGTCCTGTAATATGCGCATCGTGTAATAGTGGCCGATCCGCGTCGGATAAGCCACGCCAACTATTTCGAGTTATAGCCCGGCGAGAGAGTTACGAGTCGCTCGCTCATGGGATTTATTAACCCTTTCGCCGCTAAAGACGCGTGTTTGCGCGTTTAGCCGGAATCGAGAATCTTCGCGACACTCGGTACAATGAAAATCAATTCATCCAATGGAGCGAAATTATTTATAAAAATGGAATACGCCATGTTGAACATTGCAGAATGAATAGAAATAGTTTCAATATTTTTTAGAAAATTGAAAATTTCTTATTCGAGATTAAAAAAAAAAAAAAAATAAATCGAATTTTTTCCCTTATATTAAAATTTATCGACGATTATGATTATTAATGTGAATATTATATACGGTGCGCAATTTTTCTCAATAATTTTATTTTTTTTCTCTTATTATTATTATTTATTATTTTATATTATTTATTGTTTTTAATAATCTTATATTTTTTTTCTTTGCATTCTTTTCTAATTATTATTCTTATTACAGCACTAAAGGTAATTTATTTATATCAAAGGAATTTTTTTTCCTTTTTATTAAATAAATAAAATAAATTTTGAATCGATTCATATATTGAATATCGGCGAATGTCGAAGATTTCGATTCTTCGGGAGGAAGTTGTTGACGACGGAATCGATAATGATAACGAAAGCACAGGTACCCGCATGTTGTTCACGGCCCGCGACTTCCGATAGGCGGAATAAACAGGCGCAACGCCTGTTAAAAATATTCCCGTCATATCGCAAATGCGTCGCCGACGATGCTTATCGATGCTCGCCGAGTGATAATTAACGATCCTCTGGGTCAGCATGCATATCAGCGGCAATATTTATCGCTTCAAACTTTGCCTTGTTTTGTAGAAAATTATTTGATAATCGCAATATTTGAAAATAACGAAATGTCATGCAGCATAGATGACACATCGTCTCCAATTATTCTGGCATTACGTCAAATATTTGATTCTTGTCGCTTCTAATTCCTTCCTTTGCGTATGGAAATCTTATTGGTGGTAAAAAATTTTAAATTTTAAAAAGAAGAAAAAAATACTCATACATATTTAAAATAATAATAAAGCATATGGTCTTTCGTGCTAATGGCTTGTCCTAATCAAATTTGCATTCTTTATGTTGCAGGTAAGTGCAAAATCGAGTACAACAGTCAGGGAATTTAGATTCTACCGATAAGGATGTCTTTAACACCGAAATCAGTGAGTACTGTACCTTTTTTTTTTTTTTTTTTTTTTTTTGACTTGAGTTAACAGCTGAATTTCATTATTTCGCGATTAATGGACGTCCGCTTTCGATGTCCACCGGAAAATGATTGTTATTCATTATGTGAATGGCATAGATTAGAGCGTTAAACAACACATGATGACGGCAGCATTTACGGACGGCGAGCCATCCGTAATTACGTCGGAAAAAATTATCACTAAAAAGGCGAACTTTCGAACTTTGCACGAAAACTGCGGATCTTATGTTACATTGTTTAGCTATAAATTATTAGCTTATAAATTATTTTAATACAGCGAGATAATTTTTATCTGAAATATTTCTTAAGATTTAAATAATTTGAGAACAAGCTATATTAATTTTCTAAACAAATTGAATTTATCATTTTAATTATAATTATCAAATTTTAAATAATCTGAGAAATTTGTAATTTACATTTGTAATTTAAATTTGTACAAAAAGTTTTCTTCCTCCAAACTCGGCCACTATTCAATATTCAAGTTACATATTATGTAAATATTAAAATATATTTACATTATTTTTAAGTCACTCAGAATTATTCTGAATAACTTGGTACTTTGATAATTTCGATAATTTCTCACAGATATGAATTATTAGTTACACAATAGAATTCTTGATATTTCCGTATCTCTCGACTTTTTTCCACTTTTTTTTTTCCCCTTTTTCACGTTTGTTTGTCTTGCCAACGTCTTATGTATCGCTTGCATTTTGCCTTTATCTTCATAACGCCTTCCGACGGGGCTTGCCCCAGAACAATAAACCGATCCCCCTCCCCTCTCTCTTTCTCTTTCTTGACTCGTCCTCTCTCTCTCTCTCTCTCTCTCTCTCTCTCTCTCTCTCTATCGGCGATATACCAAGTTGGTATGCGGTGCAGATTACGATTTGTCGTTAGCCTTGCGATAAACTTTATGTCGACGATGGTGATATCTGTCGATTTGCAACGCATTAAAACATCCGCACTAGGCGCTTACAGCCGATAGACTTTTCCAAAGTCGCTCGCAGCCTCATGCGATTCTCATGCGATAACACACGCGTCACCGATAGTTTACGTTAATGCTCTCGCTTACTTTAGCACGGTCGGATAACAGGTTGATTATCTTCTTAACGTAGATTATTCGGAAAGATGGCTGGATACTTTTTTTTTTTTTTCTTGCGACGCGATGCTATTAAATATCTTATCGGAGCCATCTCCGAGTAAATTATAATGAGAAGATAATCAATAACGAATAGATATAATAGATATAAAGAATTAATATATACATAAATTTTTCTAATAATTAAAATTAAATATATATATATATATATTTTTTTTTTTGAATATTTTATCTTTTTAAGTTCGGATATCTATAAAATCGTGATAAATGTATTTTTTTATATTTAAAAATAACAAATATTAAAATAATAAATATTGAATTAATTATATTCTAAAATAATAAATGTTGTAAATCAATTAATAAATATTAGAAATAATAAATTTTACATCAACAATTATATTTGTTGGCAGTTTCGATTATGAGATCTCGCAAGAGATAATAATTAACTTCTATCATTTTGATTTAATTATCATATTCTACGCGTTTTGACGGCTCTTAATATATTCAATCGTTCGTCAAGGTGAAAAAAATTAAAGTCGCGATTAGACGTGGGATTAGTAGAAGCGTCGCACGATTCGCGTTCGTTATCACGCGCACTTTATAGCATCACAGATAGTGAGCGTTCTCAAGCGCGGCTATAGTTCGCTCGGTTAAAGTGGCGGGTCCGTTGTGGCTCCCTCCATTGTGCGTCTGCCCGATTGTTTCTATTCAGACACCCGTTAACGAGCGCGTATCCTGGCGCGCTCCTAATTGCACCCCGCGCGTACATAATCGCGCGAAACTCTGAAAAGTGCCGTGAATTCGTCCTCCCTTTTGCAATATACAATATTTTCGTGAAATAGGAAAGATGGAAAAATTTCCGAAATTTTCTTATCAACCACAATAGACGATTATCTTTTAGAAAGAGAGAGAGAGAGAAAGATTAAAAATTTTTTTACAAAAGTAGGAGATTCTCTTTCTCTCTAATAAATAATTACATTTAAATACATATTTTTATATTATATTATAAATATATTAAATATATATTAAATATAAACAATTATATATATATATATATATATATATATATATATATATTACATATAATTTTGGATTTTAATTTTAGTTAATATTCCTTCAGAAAAAAAACAAGGGATACCATACAAGGTACTTTGATATCAATATATATTAAATATATTACATATATTAAATATAAACAATTATATATATATATATATATATATATTACGTTTTTTTTCCGCGTTGCGAATTTAAGTTCGGGTCGACGTTCTGAAACTAAGCGATCTTAAGACACAAAAGAGGATCAGATAAAAGATTTTTGTCCTCCTCCTCTTCCCTTGCATCGGTCGACTTTCCCCGCGTTCTCTCACGATTCCTGGTGCACGAGTTGCATCGGGTTGCATCGCCGGGGCCGCGCTTCGACGATGCGCTCCGGGCTGTGTGCGTTGCGATCCGGTATCTCTCGTTACACTTATGCAACCCGAGATTTATTGCCGATGATTATGCGCGGATGGAAGTACGCGCTGCAGGAGGGGAAGGAGGAGGAGGAGGAGGAGATGGGCCCTCGCCCTCGGCTATCGAACGGCCGCTATCGATTGACGTGGCCGCGACGTCGTCCTCGATGTAGTATCCCGCCTATCGATACCAAACACGGTGCTCTACCTGCTCGTCGAAGAGAGAAGAAGCTCGTATCGCCACCATTCTTGCCCGCCAACTGATTTCTCTCTCTCTCTCTCTCTCGATTGACGTCAATATTAAGAGAAGAAAATATATATTTATATTTTGTTAAAATTTTGTAGTTTCTCTCTCTATTCATCTATCTATCTTTTTCTCTCTATCTCTATCTTCCTCGTAATGGAATTTTATATGGGAGAATAGTTTGGATGTATCTTTAAGATATATCTTTGAAATAATTGATGTATTTTTAAAAATTTTATATTATACAATATAACTTTTTATATATAACGAATTTATATTTATTTTATTTTTACAAATAAAATAAATAGATATAAAATAAAGGAAATATAATTATTATTGATAAATTTATATTTATTTTTTTTTTACAAATAAAATAAATATAAATTTGTTAATAATAATTATTAATAAATATTATTAATGAAAATTATTATTAATAAATACAGATTTATTAATAAAATAATTATTCATAAATATAAGTTTATTTCTACAAATAAAATAAATTAAGATTATAAATACATATGTATTAACGAGTTATTAATGAATACATAATTTAGCATTCCATTACCGAATTTCGTGTCGAAAATGAGAAAGTCACGACAAGGTGATTGATCGATCGATCGTCGTGGCTTCCACGTCGGTCGATCGGTTATCGCTCGCGTACGCTAATTACTAATTAGCCACTCGCGACTCTCGATGGATTCGACGAGGCTATTTCCGCGCGATGGGGTTAATATAGGCCTCGCGATAGAGGGAGAGCGCCCCCTCCCCCTCCTGCTTCGTTTTTCTCGACGATCGGCCTCCCATCGTTAATTAATATTGGGGGGGGGGGGGGCGGCCCCCGTTAAAATTCCACCGCTTGATGAATACATTCTAATTTCTACGTCTTAGATGCTCCAACCGCGCGGAATCTCCTGTAACGATCGGTCGATTTCTCGGCCGATAATGCTATATCGTTAACGAGGATCTCCCTGAACCCTTCTCTTATCCTCACGTTCCACTCTGTTTATCTCACTCCCTCGCTTCTTTATTCTGCAGCTTTTTCCGCTCATTGATTGTAAAGTATCGTGTCTAATGTTATCGTTGTTATTATCAATGTCGTTCTATTAATTGGAGGTTACTGATGATATGATGATGAGATCTATTGGAATCTTGTTAACGCCATTAGTGTAATTTTTCTTGAAAAAAATTTATTTTACAATTTAAATAATTTTTCTCTCCCTTCCTCCATTATTGAGATATTATCGTAATGATTATCGTTATTTTTATTATTATTGTCGATGCTGTTTTAATTCTTAGAGATTCTTTATGAGATGTCTGTCTGCATCTATTATATTCTTATTAGTATGATTTTTACAATTTTCTGTTAATTAGTTTTTTTCTTGTTTATAATTATTATTTGTTATTACATTATTAATTATATATTTATTTTATTAATTTAAAAATAATAATAATTTGTCCAATTTTGAAATTTGTCTACTATATTAGCATTAATATGATTCTCTCTCTCTCTCTCTTTCAAAATCTTAATTTTTTTATTAATAATTTCTCTTTCTTTGATCATAAATTCTTGCATATTGAATATTGTACCTTAATCTATTATTTAATTAATCTTGGAATTTAAATGAACAGTTTTTAATGTCATTTTTAAAAATAATTTTTTGTTTTTGAGAAATGTCAAATGTAAAACTGTACTTTTAGGTACATCGAGGAACGCAGTTTTCAACTCGAGTTTAAACGAGAAACGATTGTTAAGAGAGCGAAGCGCGCAAAATTTTAATGATTGCGCCGCACTATCGCGCGCTTGTTTACGCCTCGATCGCTCGCTAATAATATCGTTATGTAAATTCGAGAGGTTCTCGGGAGCGATTTGCGCTGATACGATACGATACGATAGAACGCGATACCAGCTCTCTCGCTCCCTCGTCGCCGGTATCGATCGCGCGTTATCGATATCCCGCTCGTAAATTGGAGCGTAGAACGTCGAACAACTCGATCGTCAAGCGTGAAAAATATTGCGCCCTAATTGGCAACTCCTGTATACGACTCCGTCGAATTTGACGAAAATTAAGACAGATAAGAAGTTTAATCTGGTTAAAAAATTAACATTAAAATTAAAATTAAATCTCGACAATTTACGGTCGATTTTATGACGCGTTTGACGTTTGAGGGAAACGGAAGGATGCTCAGGCTGAGTCAAGTGACAAGGGTCGTTCTCGGCAGAATTTCGCGTCGTCGTCCCTCGCATTTATGGAGACGAAGCGCGCGTGCGTGTATGTACGTGTGCGTTGAATAATGTAGCCCAGGCCTCTATCAGCATAACCTCGCCGAGAGAGCAGACTGGACCGTGCGCTCGCTTGCAGATACTTGGCTCATTCGCGATAGATCGCCGAAAGATTAGGGATATCCTCGTCCCCGTTCGAGTTTATCGGATCGCCGCCGTTTCTCCCTCTTCCCCCCTCCCTCACCCTCCCCCGCCTACCGCGCTCCACTTGTCGTAGATTCTCTCGTCTGCTCGATTTTCGTCGTCCGACTTTGTTGATGTGTGTTCATCAATTTTCTGGCGAATACAATCGAATTCGGATACAATCATCGATCTGAGCCAGGTTTTTTTGTGAAGAACAAAGCATGCAATGCATGCACGTTAAAATTTATAATCAGGTTACTGCTATAAAATATATAATTTTGTTGTAGTTTTTTATTTTCTAATCAATTAATCTCTCTTTTTAATTAAAAATGTAATAATATTATATAAGTACAAAAAGAATGCACATATTTTATCGTGAAATTTTATAATAATAAAAGTAATAAAATAATATTAAAAATAATGATAAAATAATAAAAATAATAATAATGATATTCGTCTAATCGAGCGATTCAGATAACAGAAACGGACGATAAATGTTTCAAGACATGAATTAAATTTATTTATAATATATATAATATATATAAATCATTATACACGTTTCGATGTATACGCGATGCTCGAATTTCTCTACTCTCTACGAGAGATTATTTCTGCCGTCCCGTTTGATAATAAAATCTAGATAGAAGCTGACAAAACCGTGAGGGACCGTTGTTGCCGCCACCGCCGTCGTTGCTGCTGCACGGAAAGTCGTCCTTTCGATCGACAGGACAGCAGCAACAGCAGCAGCGGCGGCGACGACGACGATCTTTCCTGCACGCTCATGTAAGTCGCCAAACGGAGACGGACGTGGTAGTTCGGCCCACTCGCCGCGACGCCATTGTAGCGAGATAAAACAGTGATAGGGAGATCAATGAAGGCGATAAGTGAAGTTATTACCGGATAGAGGGAGAGAGGGAGAGAGCGAGGGCGCGATACGAAGAGAGAACAAGCTCATCGGGAGAAAAGGACGGGGAGAGGGAGAGGGGGAAGGGAGGAAGCGGAGAGGAACGAGAACGGGCTCCGATAAGCAGAAACAGTTATCAAGAAATGGAAATGACTGATAAAGCGCGGCGCCCGCCCGCCCGTTTTTAATGTTACATTAAACCCGCCCTCCTGGTTTGTACCGGGTGTCTCGCTTGATTATTTACTCGTTCTTCATTATTTTTAGGGACATCTCTTTCATTCATGATTTTAATAAATCCCGATCAAAAGAGAGCGTTTAGTTTTTTTTGTAAATCGATTATTTTCTTTTTATATTTTTTCTATTATTAAAAAATAAATTTATTATTATTATTATATAGAGTGGATTATTAGTTATTATTGTATATACTTATAAAAAAATTTATTGGGTGTATACGATGTTTTCATTTGATCATATATTTCTCGGCCATCCTTTATATTCGGCGAAGGGTTAATTCAGTAGAGAGAAAAAGAAACAGAATTTATATTTGTTAGAGAGAGAGAGAGAGAGAGAGAGAGAGAGAGAGAGAGAGAGAGAGAGAGAGAGAGAGAGAGAGAGAGAGAGAGAGAAAGAGAGAGAAGAGGTGGAGAAGGAAGATTGGGAAGGGTATGAAAGGGTTGAAGGTTTTTTAGCTTCGACAGCAGGCATGGCTTCCGAGATCGGCGGCGCGATCGAAACGTCACCGCTGTTTCTGGTTAAGCGCATTCGCGCGTTTATCGCCGGCGCATCGCCAGACATTATGCTAATCGCTTATCGATCGTCAATATTTATGCCTCCTCCCGCCGACGGGAGGAGGGCGAGAAGGGAGGGGAGGGGGGAGACGACGAGGCTCGAAATCTCTGGCGACGGTTGCGAGAGAGGAGCGAGTATACACTATATCGATCGAGTCCTTAAACGAATCGAATTCGTAATCAGATCTTATCAAACCACGCCGATTGATCGAGACGAGCGAATTAATCGTCTTGCTCTTGCCTTTTTATTTATTTATTTATTTATTTATTTTTTTTTTTTTTTTTGGGAACGAGATAAATTTATTTAATAAATCAATGAATAAATTATTCTTGTTTAATTTATACACGACAATTCCTCGGAAGATCAATAATTATAATTATTGTATAACTGATAAATAATTATCTTTTAATAATAATTATATATTAATTATATATTATTATTAATATTATTATTAATTAATTATATATTATATAGAAATTATATATTTATTTGTATATTAATTTTTAATGAGAGGATTTTATTTATTAATTTTTCGCGGAAGGATTTACGAGTATTTTGTCTTCTTCAATATTCTTCGCTTATCATTTTCGGACGTCAGTTGTTACGCGTGAGAATTTATAAATACCGAGAAATATTGTGAAAAATCTGTTTACACGATAAGTGTCGGCCTGTCATTTTTAATTAGACCGACACAATTCCGGCCGATTTTGCGAGTTGCCTCCCTCCCCCTCTCTCTCTTTCTATCTTTCTTTCTTTCTTTCTTTATTTTGCTTTCGAAGATTATGCGGCGAGATAAAATTATTTCCGAATCGACCTTCATACTTGACATATACTGACATGCGTCACGCACGTAATCTTGCGTTCAAATTCGTTGAAAACATACTCGCTTGTTCGATCGTCCCGCTATCGAGATATATTATCATTGATACTTTGATGCAACATTCAATTTTTGCGTTATCGGAAAGTTACTAGTAAAAATATGGAATTTATCTCCGCCGGAACAAAATGTGCAGATCTAATTTTGACAAAAGAATTACAACACTTCCCGAAAATAAAAACAAACTCCCTAAAACAATGACATGGATTGAAAAACACATCAGCTGTAATTATATAAAATCTGCGAGACTTCATTCATTCGCATTTCGACTCATACATTACGACTTATAATTTGTAATTTAATCGCGATTTTTTAATTTCCAACCCGATCTGACGCGCGACGCGATTAAGGTCTTTTCATCTTTGAAAAAGTGCCACGTGCGAGATGCGCTCTTTAAGAGCGAAGTTGGGAGTCTTAAACGGCAGGACGACGGCCCCGAAGGACGTCACGTGACGCGGGTGATGACCCGGCGTGCGCTGTCACGCGATGCAAGGTGCGTTCTTCTGACGTCGCCGACGGTTCTCGAGGACGCCGGTGCCGCGAGAGAGTATCTCCTATCTTGTGACATTGAAGAGTCGCGGTATCTGTGCCACCGAGTCTGCAACCTGCTGCTGCGACCGAGATACGTCTCTGTCCACCCCCGCTTCCTCCATTTCTCTCTTTTCTCTCTCTCTCTCTCTCTCTCATATCCCTTCCTCTCTCTTTCTCTCTCCGTCTTTCTGTCGACCAGCACAACTTTGCGCCGTTTTGACGGCCGGAAGATAACTAACGTGCTCGTCCTTCCCTATCTCTCACTCTCGCTTCTCTCTTTCTCTCTCTCTCTCTCCCTCCCTCTTGTCCCGTGACACGAACCAAAATGCAACTGCGGGGTGCAAAGCGACAGTGTCGCGTACTCTCGCACCATGAAGGACATTTCGGGGAGGGATTTTAATCGAGGAATCTCGAATTCCCTCGAGCAGATAAGCGCGAGAAATCTAATGTTAAGATTAAATAGTTTTTCTATCGGGCAGATCCTTGATATGTCAAATCTCACATTTATATATATAGATTCATAACAAAGATAAGCGGATATTTATTTGAGCATAGCACTCATTATATATTGACATCTTTAATTATAGAATTTTATAAATACTTGTTATAGATATTTCTCTTTCTCTCCCGCTCCATATATACATATATATATATATATATATATATATATATATATATATATATATATGGTGTGTATATTGTGAAATGACAATGTATGATATATCTATATTCACGAAGCGAGCGCTACGATACCAAAATAGCTTCTGCAGCGCGTAAAAGTTCAGTTTCGAAGTTCACGGTTGCGATTATCTAGCCGAGAGAACGCGCCGATAATCTGTACTTGACCTCACCTCCTCACCGCCAGACGGGTTCGATATGATTGTCCGTCCGTGATTACGTTCCTCGTTCGTTTTTTTGGGGTTTTTTTTTTGTTTTTTTTTATTTTTGTTTTTTTTTTTTTTGTTTTTTTTTTGTTTTTTTGTTTTTAGCGCGTCCGGAAACTTAGCGCGCCGCTGGAGAACGCAAGATGGCCGATGGGACGGGACGGGATGGGGACGGGCTTTGGCGCGTTCGAGGTTCGGCGACGGCCATGAATTATTCATGGCTGGCGTTTCCTCATACAGCTCGAACGTGGCTCTTCTCAGAACGTGGCAGGACACAGGAAAGTGTCGATAACGATCTCCTCGTCTCCTCCTCCTCCTCCTCTTCCGTTCTCCATCCCCGCGCTCCGCCAATCCTTCTCTATCATCATCTCTCGCACTTTCTCTCTCTCTCTCTCTTTTTCTCTTTCTATGTTGTTCCGTGTGTGTATGTGTGGGTGTGAGTCACACTATCTTGTACTGCCGCCGTCACTGAACGTCATGGCTCGTCATGATGCGTCAGTGCGCCAGATAAAGTCACTCGTCCTCTCTCTCTCACTCTCTCTTTCTGTCCCTCTCTACAATTCTCGTATCCTCGTCATCCTCATTGTGTCACTAGCCCGCGCCCGCCGGTGACACCAGAGCGCCGTGTCCCACTTCCGTTGCTCTCTTTCCTCTCTGTTTCTCTCTTTCTCCCTATCTCTCTCCCTCTTTTGTTGTTCCCGCTCTCGAAAATCGAAAGCATCCTACCCGCCCCCGTGCCGGAAATTCGCGCCGGGAACCAGGTCGGACCAATTTCAGGCCGATTAGAACTCCGCGCGTTATGGATGCAATTTCGGGAACGATTAGAATTTTGAGAGTGTTAATATTTTCTCTTCTGAGAAGAGAATGAAGGGAATCCTTGGGATCGTTGATCCAATTTTAGGAGAATTAAATTTTCTAGTCGCCAGTAATTTGCATAATAAATTTTATTGGGATTCGGGGAAATTAAAAAAAAAAAAAAAAAAAAAATTCTTTCTTCAATAATTTTGCTCTTGTACTGTAAGCAGTCTGCGATTCGCCGATAAGTCAAGTTGTGTGAATTATGTATTTAAAATATATTATAAATATATATTTATATCTCTCACTGTTTACATATTCAATGTCTTGACGAAACATTGAATATGCAGTACGTATTCTTTATTTAATTGTTCAGCGATAAAAAACGAAAATTTGTTATACAAGTTAAAAATTTTTATTTTAACGAAAACTAATATTTTTTTTTTCAGTGGAATAAAAAAATTTTACTTTAGGAAGTTACATAAAAAAAAAAATCTTTAAAATATTCTCTGTGCTTGGAACTTTGAATAAAAATATCTGGAAGATCAGGGGATTCTTTTTTTTTTACAAAATCTGAATAGGCACCCTGAACTTAAGTCACTTGCTACTTTATAGCACTCGAAGAAAAATATTATAATTGTAGGATGTGTATTTCCTGACATCAGTCATACATATACGTCTTCTGTAAGGTTTTGACTAGATAATTAGATACCCATTATTCTTCTTCTCTGTATATCGAAATACAAGCGAACAAAAAAGCACGCGCAATCTACGAATACTTGGCTGACAAAATGAACAAGCCAGAGGGGCGATATAACCGGAAATCATTCCTCCGCCATCGTTCGAGATTAACCGGACCTTATCGCTGCAGGATCACCGTCTTCTAATCAGGCAAAACCGATAACAGATTTATCTCATTCTTATCTCGCCCGTTCTCCATTTCCGTTTCTCTTCCGTTCTGCGCGCGATAATTTTTATCTTCTCATCTATCTGTACTCTTCCATTTTCCTCTTTCTTTTCATCTTTAGAGAAAGAAAGAGAGAGTGAAGAAGAGAGAACAATAGCGTTGCCGCTCGCGAGATGCTCGTCAATTTGTTTGCCGAACGCGGGAGAGAGAAACGGCGATACAGGAAAAAAGATTGAAAAAAAAGAAATAGTAGAATCTAAGAGGGGATGGGGACGGGAGGGAGGAGGAAAAAAGAGAACCGGATGAGTTGTACGCAGTCGAGCCTCTAATCTAGCGGCTGCGATCTAATCTCCCGCTGGAGATCTGGCATCGTATCCCCTTATCGGCCGGCGAATCTCAGCTCCCTCTCTCTCCCTCCCTCCCTCATCCCCTCCTCTTCCCTCTACCTCCGCTTCTCCCCCTCCCCCCGTCCCTCCCGCGTTATATCAGCGAGCCGACGCGACGGTGTCCTAGTTTATACACACTTCGATATCCTCGCGATAACACGTCGAGTCAGCAGCGCCGTCCTTCCCCTCTATTCCTTCCCCCCCCCTCTCCCCTCGCCTTCCGTTTGCTCTCCTTCGCCTTCTTTATTTTCTTCTTCTCCTTTTTCACGGTCGCTATGTTGATGTTAACATAGACGGGCTTTACGAACGCTCGATGGCAATTTCAAGAATGGTGGGTGGTCCTATCGCGAAAGGAGGAGATAAAAACGGCGTGAAAGCGTATCGATCGAAAGTATCGACCGGTCCTGATAAGGAATTCATCGACGATCGCGAGGATGTCGCATACGGTTTACATTTCGGTTCGTCAAAATTATCGCCTCGCGAAAAGTCTTTGCACAATTTTTCGATAGTTCCTGTGGAAATTTTATTCGTAAGGGTGTACACGAAGGCGATTGAGCTCGCATAAATTCGTCGGCCTGACCAAAACGGGGTGTTTGTCACTTGACAGCGCGATAGATTGACCCCTTTCAATTGAAATTTATTTTTTTTGTTTTCACACTGATTAAATTCAATTCAGTAGATGTCCAAGAAGACAGTTTTATTGGTTTTGATAATATATATATATATATATAGTTAATATTATCAACACAGACATAATCTGATGTAATTTAATAATAAAATTTTGCAGTATAAATTTCATAATTTTTTTCTTTTAAATAAAGACTCGGAGAGCAAAGTTATTCGAAATTTTATGAAAAATTCTTTGACTCTCAAGATTCCTTCAAAACAGACGGAACCGTCAAGGGGAAAAAAAAAAAAAAAAACGATATATCAGATGGGAAAAAACGCAATGTCACGAGAGAGATTAAAAGAGCGGGGGGGGGGGAGGGAGGGGACGGGGAAAATCGCGAAAGATTTCGAGGGAGACGAGATCGTATGTATGCGAGTTTCGCGCGAAGAACCTTGAGAGTTGCGGCGCCACTGGATTGAGATAAGGGAGCGTTATCAGCCGCGCGCCACGGCGGCTCTTATCAACGATCGCACGTCTTCCCCCCCCTCCCCCTCCCTCTCTCTCTCTCTCTCTCTCTCTCTCTATATATATATATATATATATATATATATATATATATATATCTTTCCGTCTTCCCACATCACCTCGCGCCTCCTCGCCCGTCGTTCGTATATCCTCGCTTCGCGGCTCGCCGATGCTATCGTCTAACTAGCTCCAGCTACTGATTCTATCTCTCGCGTACCCACCCAGCGGGGCCGAGCCAGCCAGTCGGGGCCCAGGATCGTCGCGGGAAACCTCAGTGCCCCGGCCGGGACGTCTTCATTCGTCATCGAACGGAAACGCGATCGCGAAACCCGAGAAAGCCCGAGGCGCCTCGTACGTTTCATCGCTTCATTTACCGAACAAATTGATGATGATCCTCCCATGAAACGCGTATGGAAATTTGGAATATTTTATTTATGGATTATGGATGCGTTGAGGAGTTGGGAGGGGGGAGGGAGATTTAATATACATATATTTCTATTTAGATTTTTTTTTTTTTTTTTTTTGGAGGCTGATTTTATTTGGCATAAAGAAAGAATTCACGAGTGTTCTTAATTAATTAAACTTTTATTTGCGCGCGAATTTTTTCTTCCACAAATGGAACTGAACCGAAAGTGATGGAAATCTATCTTCTTAAAATTTAATTTTGAATACCTTTGTATTTAATATTTAATTCAAATTTTATAGATTTTCTTCGATAGATACCAATCGAATTTTCCTATAATTCGAAATAATATATCTAATTAATACTTTCACTTTCATTAATACTTTCTCTTCTCATTAAGAAAATATTCACTGATTTTATCGAGGAGCTTGTAACTTAATATATATGTAACCGAGAGATACTGTATTTCGAAATTAACGAAGAGAAAAAGTGCATAAATTGCAAATCTACCTCTCGATCAATTAACGTGTCGCGCCATTAATGAGTTCGCATTTGCGACAATTGCGTGAATGTCAAGCTCTTTGTCTCATTTCTCGTACATGTTTCTGTATTAGTATATATGCGTGTAAACACTTTTATCTACCCATGCCCGATTCCATTACGATTTTTTGTTCTGTGCATTTATAATTATTACACGAAGCTTGCGCGTCACGTTTTTTTTTATTCCTTAGATTAAAAATTTTATCTCATTTGCCTTGTTGCTCTTATTATTAGCTCTTTAAAAAAAAAAAAAAAAAAAAAAAAAAAAACTTTGACGACACTCGTATACATTATAATCTCGCGAATATCCAAATGTAATCATTATTAATATATAAGTGCAATTATCGCGATATATCGATAAATGTTATCGTGTCTCTGCGATCCTAGAAATATATTTGTATAAAAAGAATTATTTCTATAAAAAACAATTAAAGAATAATAATTTTCATTTCTATAAAAATAATTATATTATTTCAAATAAAATCTTTATTGTGACGTGGAAGTATTGATGATCGTTTCGAATTATAAGGAAATTCGATGATATCTGTCAAAAGAAGGATGTGAAATTTTAATAAAAAAAAAAGTATAAGATTGTGCGAGTGTAAAAGATCATAATTGCATGTCTGCAAAAATTTATTATACATATATCGCGACACATATCGCGCCTGTTTTCTCGCTTATCGCGAATCGTTGTCCTTATCGCGCGTTCGCTGGATGCGTGTCGATCCATCGATTCCTCCGACCGATAATTTCCATCTTGCCGAGGGAGTTCGGATCGGCAAGGGAAGAGAAGGGAGAAATCGGATTTTGGATCGCGGGCGTGCGGATACCGGCCGAAATTGGCTCGCGAGATAAGAGAGCCTGCGTCGCGAAGGCGAGTCGGGGCGAGAGATATCGAGATTGCGGCGCGAGATAACGGCTGCTGCGTCCTCGCTCCCCCCTCCCCCTCCCCCTCCTCCCTCCCATCACCCCTCATCCCCTCCGGCACTGCGGTGCATTGTTTCTGCTATCGCAATAATAATACTCGTCGTTGCAGCTCCCGCTGTACACCGATATATAGGAAGGGAGAAAGAGAGGGTCACACGTGTATGCGCATCCGAGAGGAATAGAATAAGCCGGGGGGGAGGGGGAGGGGGCGAGGCAAGGAGAGAGGGAGAGAGCATCATAAATACGAATGTCGAGTAATGCACACATGTAAATACGAAGAGCACTCGTTTGTCCGAGAATACTCTCGGGTACTCTCGGCGAAAGGAAGAGGAGAAGGATCGAGATATCTTATGTGCGTATACGCGGTGGCAATCGATATCCGGATGTCTACATCGATCGCTCAAGTTGCTACTCTTTCCCTCGGTTTCCTTGATATTTGCGAATTTCACTTGATTCACTTGATCCACCTGATCGATGCATACGCCAGCGTAAACTTAAGCATGTATGATTTTTTTTGTAAGAGAGCACGATTTTACAATAAAAATATTATTATATGAATTAATTAAATTATTAATAATGTGGTTAATATTATAAATAATAATTAATTAATGTTATCATGTAATTAATATTATTAATATATCATTATATAATTAATATAATATTATAAATAAATGTAATATTATATATTCTAAATTAACATTATTAATATTATTGTTAATAAAATTATTATTGTGAAAATTATTATTATATAAATTAATGTAAAAAATTATATAAATTTTCCATTTTGCATGGAATGATTTATTAAGAAAATTTTTGTTTTATTATACATAATAATTCTTCTTTGAAAATTATTTGAACATAGATATATATTTTTAAATATGTAATATATTTTTATTATTTTATTAGAGATTTTATTACAACACATCTGCGTAAATTAATTAACTAACAAATGTTTCTCGACGCGGACCAATATAATTAATATTTTTTTATAAATATCATTATGTATTATATTGCTGTATAATTAAATAATAATGCCGCTTTTCAAATACTCAATAACCAAGCATGGCGAGTAACGGAGATTTATATAATTATCTGAAATTAATTATTTCAATCGTCAATCAATTAAATAATGCATCTCATTAAATAAATAATTAAATGAATATAACGTAACGGGTAATTTAATTAAAAATAAAGAAATCCATGTCGTTGCGTTTCTGCGAATGTCATCGCGATAATCTACGAAGGATCGGATGAAGTAGCACTCGCAGGACTTCTCTCTCTCTCTCTATCTAGAGATACGACGAAGAAATCACACTCTGGACGACATCCAAAAAAGCGCTCGCCGTCGATCGAAAGCAGAAAAGCCACCCCTGCGGTAAGGATAGTCTGCGAGAGAGAAGAGGAGACAGGAGTGTCCTCTCTTTTCTCTCTCTCTCTCTCTCTCTCTCTCTCTCTCTCCCTCTCTCGTCCTCGTCGCGCGCGGTTTCGCGCTATCTCTCTGCAGATAGGGGAGGGAAAAACACTCATTTTTATACCGTCAAAATGTGTTATCTCACCCGCGCGGCTCGAGGACTCCGTCTCACTCCCCCTCATCACTCCTTCCCTTTCCTTGGTCTCGTGCTCATATACAAACACACACACACACACACACTCATACATACATACACGGGAATGGAATTAACTCGCTAGCACAGATATCCACCCTCGGCCTTCGTTTCCAAGCGCTCGCGCTCCAACACCCCTCCCGGCCGACATTTATATTGTCTGCCGCTCGTCTGAGGGCGGAAAAGAGAGAGAGAGAGAGAGAGAGAGACGAGCGTCGGCCTGTTTCCCTTCTTCGCGGGCAACTCACTACTTCTGATCGCGAGCGCGTAAAAGATTGACGCGTAAATGCGGAGATTAGATTGTTACAAAGCCGCAAGGATCAGGAAAATGCGGAGAAATGAGGCGAACGGCTGCTTTGTTTTCAATCGGCTACATTTATCGCGGTGCCTGCATTACGAGACGTAATATAAAGTATAAAGAGCGTTACGTTTTTGCGAGGAGGATGCAAAAAAGAAAAATGCATAATTTTTACGTAGCGCGTTTTATGCGCGAAAGATAATATGCTGCGACTTTTAATGAGTCAACTGGAAAAATCAACGACCCAAAGAATTTATTTGTTTAGTCATATTTATACTCATATTATTTCTATTTTTGCATTACCAAGAAATGGAAAAAGAGAGATCTACCATCTGGAAAAAAGGGAAAAACCTGGAATCCGGGGGGTTTTTTTTTTTTTTTTTTTTTTTTTTTTTTTTTTTGTATCTGGAGGAATTAGGAAATTTTTATGGAATTTTATTGGGATTCGGGAAATTAAAAAAAATTCTTTTTTTCATAATTTTGGTCTTATCTTATCCCCCAATAAGCCAGGTTGTAAATAATGTGTTTAAAATATATTATAAATATAAATAAAAATAATAAATTATAAATATATATCTGCCTCTCTGTTTACATATTTAGTCTTTACAAAATATTGAATATACATATTTTTGATTTTAATTTTTAATAATAAAAAAAGAATTTTAATAATAAAAAATTAAATGTGTTATGCAAATTAAAGATATTTTTATCTTAATGAAAATTACTCGGTTTTCTTTTTCAATATATTTGAGTCAATTGAAATTTAAGTAGCTTTGCGTTTCTCTTTCGTATGAATGAAAAGCATTAGAAGACACATAAAATGAAAAAACTTAGTTTAGAAAATTGCATCAAAAAATCTTTAAAATATTCTTTTTACCTGTAATTTTGAACAAAAATGTTTTCAAAGATCAGGGGATTTTCAGATAATTTTTACATACAAGATTTTAATAAACCATCTTATCTAACACTTTACACATAATATTTTATTACTTTTACGAATATTTTATTACTTTTATTGAATTTAATCGTAATGGATATTAGAAAAATATGGAAAAAGTAAATAAAGATTTAAAAGTAAATAAAGATTTAAAAAAAAAAAAAAATATTTTTTTTATTTGTAATTTTGAGCAAAGGTCAGGGAATTTTCAGGTAATCTTTTCAACAAAATTTTAGTAAACCACCCAGAATTAATCGTAATAGATAGAAAAATATGGGAAAATGAAATGAAGATTTTATTCGCTTTTCACATTCTTACACGAAGTACAATGTAAACTACTTCACATATAACAATCTATTTCCGAACTTTCTTCGAGAGACGCGTCAGCAGATTCGATCATTTATTTTACGAAAATTCTGCATTTCACACCGCGCGATGTACGTCAGCGCTCGGAATAAAGCGCGACGCGTGACGTAATCGCTCCGCGGTATGCAAAAATGTAAATGATCCATCTCTATTTGAGGACCACTAGCAGCACTCGACTCAATTTCCGCGAACGACGGCGGCGGCTTCCGGCGCGCCCGCGCGCGACCAATGGCGAAAGAAGAACGGCGGCTTTTGTTGTCGCGACTTCCGGGCAGAATCCGCCGAAACCCCTTAATCGAGAGAGTAGCACGGTAGCGTCGGCGCCGCCGACGTTCATTTCGTTATTATCGCGTCTAATGAATCTCTCCTTCCCGCCTCTCGCGCATCGCGCGTAATGGATTTCTCTCTCGCCAAGTTCCGAACATCCGAACATCCCCCTTTTCCCTTCTTCGCGACTTCAATCGCCTTTCGCGAGCACATTGTGTCGCCTCCCGTGGAAATGGAATATCGTCCCTTCGGCGGTTACTCTTGCATCTGATATCGGGGGACATCTGTACCTGGGTTAGAAAGCTCAACCGGCTCAGCAGAAGTGAGGGGGGGAGGGGAACAGCGGCAATTTGCGAGGCACGTATCTCTCTCTCTCTTTCTCTCTCTCTGTCTCTTCCTATCATCTCATAAATAAGACTTATAAGCTCTATAATTTATTTAATTAATTTATATAGATTAATTTTTATTTGATCTCAATAATATAATGCAGGAAATGCGTGTGAAATGTGTAGAAAAAAATAAATATATTATCTGTATATAAAATAATGATAAGATACTTAATTTTAATTTGTGTATTTAATTACCAAATAATTAGACGAGGAATTTTTGAAATAAAAATTCGTAAACGATTGGAGACAGCAACTTTTTTCCAGATTTCTTATCACAGCTGATAATCATCAAATATATTTATTAGGATAATCATTCTCACAATCATATTCTCAGATATATGTAGAAATATTTATATTTAATAATCATTCTTACGTGTAGAAATACTTACTAGAATATGACAAAAGCTTAGGCACCTTTGAAAACTGCGAACGAATAATTCGATTCTTAGCCCTTACTGATATCTATGAATTTCGATATAGCAATGATAATCTTGAAATATCTTTCGCAACAATCGTCTTGAATAAAACATGAACATTTTACTCTCTCGAAGCCAGCGAAAGCTTCGAGCGTCGATCGTGCTTGTCATCGCGATGAACAAATTCGCGCGCGATTTTCCGCGAATTATTCCCAACTGACATGAATCCTGAACGCGGAATGAAATACCACCCCGTATGAATCACGTCGGCCAAAGAGACATTTGTACGATGCTATCGCTATCGTAAGCTTAATCCCTCCCAATTATAAATTGTGTCGTTCGTCCGCGGGACGAGATATCTCTCCCTGTCTTTCTCTCTCCGTCTCTCCTTTTTTTTTCCCTTCCTCTTTTTGAAGAGGACAATGTTGCTGGCATTAAGAAGCGTTACGGTGACGAGAAAAGAGAGGGAGGGGGGGGGGGGTCGCGATTAAACGGAGAGCGTGGCCCGGGGGTCCACGGTGAACTTTTTAAATACTTTCAAAGTCTCTCGGAGGGATGACAAATTGGACGAAAAACTTGGACGAGGTATCTACCTCTCCTCCCCCTCTTCCTCTCGTTCCCGGTTCTCCTCTTTTACACCGATTAATTTGAGTTGCCCTCTTGTCCGCATTAGCTCTATCGGCCCCCTTTTTTCATCCCCTGATCCGCCGCTACTGATAAGGGCGAGACGAGGCGAATCGTATTCTTAATTCCCGCGATCGATTTTGCGTCCCTTGTCTTTGCTGACGAGAGAGTGTCATTTGGATAATATTAATAGTTTTTTATATTTAATAGTCGATAATAGTTACGATAATGTTTTAGAATATGATGGAAGTTGAATGACTTTATAATTAAAAATTAAATTATAATAAGTAACAAGTAACTAGTATCAAATAAATTAAGGACGATTTATTAATTATTTTATACTGGAAAAAAAAATTGTCGAATATTATTAATCGGATTAATAATTTAATTAACAAAATTGAGGCTATTAAAAAAAGCCAAATAAAGACAAACTTGAGGCAAATTTCATAAGACGAGTGAGGAATGAGACGAGATATATCCTGATTCTGCAACGTCCTGTACATCGTTCGGCCTTATCGGCGATGATAATAAAATTAGCAATGATGATGGAGAGAGCACTCTCCGCGCGATTCATGCGCGAGATTTTGCGATTAGAGATCACGTAGGAGGAAGAGGAGGATCGAAGAGGGATTATGCGCGCCGGTTTATGATTCGCTATGATTGTTTTGCCACGGTGCGATAAAATAGAGGAAGGTGTTGGGAAGAGCGGAGAAAGTTGTCGAAGAGGAAATCGGGTGATCGAAAGATGGACCTCGCCTGGATCTCGAACCATCACGATTTCTCGCGAATGCGGATATCCTGCAGATCGAACGGCCAAGTCGCACGGTGAGAACTGTCAAAATGGCAACAGCTGACTGTGGCCGATGGGACTTTCTATTGCTTTTTTACAACATTTTGTATATTTGTTTCTTATTTTTTTTTTTTTTTTTTAATTAAATAATCAATTTGAAATTATTATAACAAATATTTTATTGCTAACTTTTATTAGTTTTTAATTATTTTTTTATTAATATTGTATTAAAATTTAATTTTTAATTGATTTTCGGATTATTATTAATTTTTATAATACCTTATATTTCTTTTTATAATTAAATATATAGTTAATTTAAAATTATTATAATAAATATGGATCTTTTTTTTCCTTTCTCTCTCTCATTGCTGATTTTTATTACATTTTTTTATCATTATTTTCATTAAAACATAATTTTTAATTTGGGAATATATAATATATTTATTTCTGGTTTTCTTTTGTTTTTAATTAAATAATCAATTTGAAATTATTACAATTATTACAATATGGATTTTTTGCTAATTTTTATTAGATTTTTTATCTAATCATTTTTTTATTAATATTTCTATTTAAATTTAATATTTCATTGATTTTATACATATACATTCTATCTAAACATCAATAAAATTTGCAGTGAGTCTTTTCGATGAGTGAGCCACGTTATTGACATTTATAATAAATCCGTCGACTTAAAAAATCAAGCTATATCGTTCAGGATCGAGATAGTCTTCGTCGATACTTGCGTTGAGTGTAACTCGCTTATAAGGAACAATGAATCCCATCTGTTTCCATAAACGTCTCGCGGCCGATGCGGAAAAAGCGCGCTCGCGTGTATACCACGTGCGCTTATCCAGCGTTACATCGCGGTCATTATTACGGTCGTGGAGTGGACCATTGTGGATACTTACGCACGATACACGCACGCACACACACATACACACACGTTTTCTCAAGTTTCCCGCATTTTTTACCCCCGCACCGAGCATAGTCTCGAGATTTCTACGGAGGATATGCGTGCGCGCACTTTTTTGCACGCTGTTCGCTAAAGTGAAAAACCGGAAGGAGAGTGTTTGAGGTTTCTCTCTATATAGAGTTCCTCCTCGTATTTTTCCTCGTATTGTATTTTATTAGCCGCGAATATCCGCCACAGACTTTCGAAACCCACGGCTTTCCTTATAAAAACTGTCGATTAATTTAAATTATAAACAAAAGAGAGGGAAAATTATAAATTAATTAAAAAAGTGTTTGTCTAAAAAATAAAAAAAAAATTTTGACAGAACAAGAAATTTTATTATTACTCAGTGTCAGTTATAGATGGAAAAGTTTAAAGATTATTTTGAAACTGAATGAATTCAATATGGATGTCTGCTGCTTAAAAAAAAACATGGAAAACCTGAAATCTTTAGAGAATTTTTTGTACCTGAAGAAAATTCCCTCTTTGATAAGCTTTGAGTTTTTCCTTTGTATGAACAAAAAGCACTAGAAAACATAATAAAAAAAAAAATTATTTTAGGAAGTTGTATAAAAAAAAATCTTTAAAATACCCTCTTTATCTGGAATTTTGATTAAAAATACTTGGAAAATCAGGACATTTTTTTTACAAAATTTCATTAGACAGCTTGTTAAGAAATAACGAATTAAATAATGCATCATTTAATTTTTAAAATTCATAGGCTTTTTTATCTTGCTTCTTTATTTCCTTCGACGAAGGACAACCGATTATCGGCAGAAGCCCCGATGAATAAACTGCGGAAAACCGCGTGCATTCGGCGACATCGCATTTTCCGCCGTCGTATTTGTTCGAAGCACCGCCTTCGTTCGCTTTCGAGACAAAGCGTGAGAAATCGCATCGGGGAAAGCGGCGATCCGTTTCGGAACGTGCTCGTCTTCACACACGCGTACACATACAATCGCGTACGTACAATCGCACACACATACACACACATATACGCGAGGCCGGTGCGGCTAATCTCGGGCGTCGTGTTCCTGAAGTAACGGGATGAAAAGGAGGCATGCCGAGTGGATGTATCGGTAATAATCGAGTCGCGTGTTGAGCTCGAAGAGAGAAAGAGATAGAGTTAGAGAGAGAGAGAGAGAGGGAGAATAAGTGGGAGAGAGGGAGGAGAGTGAACGCGACGCCGCAGCGCGCCGTATTAAGGGAAGTCGTCCCTTGAATAGAGGTGGTCGCGCAACCAAGGGGATGTAGATACGCCATGCTCGGCGCGATTCGACGAACGGGATGCTCCTTTGTCTTTCGCTTCGTTTTCAAGCCGCTCTCCCACTCCCCCACCTTCATTCCCCCTTCTCCTCCCCCCGCGCCCCGACACCCCGACACCCCTCGGAGTGCGACGGCGGGCGGGGCGGCCTCGACAAGCGCGCCTGATTCAGACAATTATTGTCGATTCGCGGCTGGAAATCCATCCAGCCGACGCCAGCAGCTTTTTCTGTCGAGGCCTCTGTGGTGTAGTGCGAACTGAGAGCTCGATTTCTCTCTTTTCACCCTTGCTGCCTCCCCATCCCCCTCCCTCCTCCCCCTCCTCCCCCCCATCCACCACCCGTTTCTCTCACCAACGTTCGTTCTCCACCCTCGATGAGCGTCGTGCCTTTCTCGCACCGCCTATCGTCTCGTCGTCGGGCCTTCTCTTCTGTCCCGCCATTTTTAGAATCGGAGAACTCGATAGCACTGGACTCGATCGTGCCGCTGCTCTCTCTCTCTCTCTCTCTCCCTCTCTCTTTTTTTTTTGTATCGAGGGAACGAGCGAGGGGGGGTGGGGGAGGGAAGGGAGGCGGCTTTTTTCACACGAAGTATAATTGACCCTTGGATTACGTCGCTTTACATTAGCGGTTTAGAAGTTTGAAATTTTAAAGATAATGTCGAGATAAAATGAACGAGAAGCATAGAGGAAAGGAGTCGAGAGAGACAAGAGCCGGATGGAGTAAGATAAAAGAGCGATATGGAATTAAATTAATTCGTCACCCGGGAGCGATGCGTTTAAATTCAATTTTTAATTATAATTTAATTACAATTAACGCTCTAGATGACAACCCCAATCAACAAGTCCAATTTTATATAACTCTATACATATTTCCTCAATTTATTTTACGATAATTGGGAATTATTATTTTCTCAAATCAAAAGTAAGTGAATCTCTGTGACTTTCAAATTTGTGCGAATGATAAATTTTGCGCGTCGAGAACGTGCTTTCTCTCAAGGAATCCGAATGTCATCTAAGTTTGGCTCTATTAAGGGTCCATCAAAATATCGCAGAGGGGGGGGGGGAGGAGTGGGAAGGGAGGAGGGTGAACAAGGGAAGGGAAAAGAGATGCCCTGAAAGCGATGCGTGTCCCGTCTCGCGAATTCAAGTCACGCGCTCTATCGGAAATTAGAACCCTCGCACCCCCCCCCCCTTGCGCGGTTCTAAAGTTACGGGGTGGCGAATGAGCGTTTCCCCTCCCCCCCTCCCCCCGATCCCCCGATCGTCAAAGGGTGGCTTCTTTCCTTCGCGCCGGTTGTACGACGATCCGCTTCGCTGCCTCCTCGGGAACGATACATACTGACTTGACAGATGTTGACTCACCGTAATAATGCATTATAAAAAAACATTACGCGATGGAAAAGTATATCGCGAAGTCTGCTTTATACATTCTTAATGTGCAAAGATAATGTCAACTATAAAAAACACATTCTCGACGCAAAAGAGGCTTCATCTAATTTTCTCATATTTTCTCTATAATACGAAATACTTGTATTTTTTTTTTTTTTTTTTTTATATAAATAATTTATTTAATGCGATACAAAATACAATTGTAGTTATATTTTATTATAATTTGTGCTGATCAAATTTTCTTTCCTTTTGTTACAGGTAAGTGTGGAAGATTGTGTCATTTGTTAAGCCATTTTCATCCATCGCATCATTACTAATTAAGACAATTGCATCTTTCCGTAAGTACATTTCTTATAATCGAGCGATTATGATTTTCATACTAATAATAATATCTTCGCTAATATATTATTCTACATTCTATTTTTTTTTTTATTTTCATAATTAGTGATTATCTTTTCTCACACAATAGTTTCTGCTTATTTTTACTTTGCTAAGAGCAGAAAATTATTTATGAAATATTACAATAGGATGTGTGAACAAATATATTTAAAAAATTACAATTTTTAAAAATATATTAAAAAAAAATATACATGCTACTAAATTAATAATTATTAATATAAGAGAATATTTAATTTATTATCACATATAAATAAGATAAATAATAACTGAAAAGTGTATTATATCATAGTTAAATTATTATAATATCACGATCTCCCGAGATCTCGTCGCTGTCTCTCGCAACGTTTCGCCGATGCTCTCTTCTCTCCTTCGTCTCTTTTTTTTTTTATTTTTTTATCAAGACGACCGCGTGATAGAGACTGACGGATGAATTTATGGCGTCGGTTCGCCGCCATTCACGCGGTTTCGCGCTTCTTCCTTCCTCGCCTCGTAACAGATCGCCCGAGCTGTCCGCCGCCTGTTCTCGCCCGCCGATGATCGAGCGCGTCTGCAACGGCGAGATTCCCTGCTCAGCGTTGATAAGAACCCGGGCGATTTCTTAAGACGGATTCTCCCGTCGTCCTCCAACCTCCTTCGCACATCGGCGATACCGCGGATTCCAGGCACGCGTGCTGCAGAGATTGAAACGCGATTTCCCGAAAATAATATACCTATTTATTCGCGATATTATTTGCCACCCGTGAAAAAATAGAATCGTGCAGTTATATGAAATCATGTTTAATTAAATGTGAAATTTGACGCGATATATGATTTGTGATCGTGCATAATTAAGTCTGGACTTTCTTGTCTTTATATAATTATATTCAAATTTTAAATATTATTATTATATGATCATAGAAAATTATATATGTTATTATATATATATGATTTTATATAATTATATAGAATCCATTTTTTTTCGGGCACTTATCGTAATTTTATTATGAATTTCACGCAGTGAAAAGCGATTAACGTCACACATTCGAAATTTAACATGATATATTTTAAATCAAAATATTTTTTGATTGAAAAAATTTTTGAAAGTCACTCGAGAACTTTGTCAGTTTGATTTCTAACGATTTGTTCCACTGAATTAATCAACGAATCATTTTTATTACGCCTTTCACACCATGTCAATTTTAAGCAGCATATTTTTCCCAAGATGGGCTATCAATAATCTAAATAAAAAAAAATTCTTTATTGATACCATAAATCTAAATTTGCGACGAAAAAAAGATTTTCTTTTTTTCAAAAATATTTCTTCAATCGACTGTTGCTTTCCCCTGTGATTCCGTTAACTCATATCAACGCGATCTCATTCTCGGGAGGAGTCGATCGGACTTTGGATTCCAGAGGCTGATCTATTTTAATAAATGGGTTAGCGTATACCGTGCGAGAGAACGTACGTCCGTATCGCGGCTTTTCAAGCGGAAAGGCAGAACTCGCGCAACGCGAGACGCGGCCGAGTTTCGCTGTCGATCCGGATCGTTCTCTCGCGAGCGAGCGCATTATCTGCATAAAGTGCCGATATATCTCGACGAATCCATCTCGCGTATCCGTGATACATTTTCTCATTGTCGCCGCGATCTCGTCTGATATCCACGAACGCAGAAATAGGCGCCAGGAATCGAAACTGAGATCGAGCGTAATGGAATCGTGAAAAAAAAAAAAAAAAAAAAATTCGTCCAAGTTGTCAAAAATCTTCAGAGGATCATTTTCCGAAAAATTCCTCCTCATCGGTTTTCGTCTCTTTGCTGTCACGTGTGGTCAAAAGTGGCGGGGGGGGGCGGAGGGGAGGGGGCGGGCGATGACTTCCGGCGGACGAAAAGGCAAGCCGATATCACACCTCGTAGACACTTTCATACAAACGCCCCGATAACGCCAAGTTGTGCGCCTTCGGCGTTTCCTTTTGCCCCCATGCTGCCCATCTCTCCTCCATCTTCGCCTCTTTCCGCCTCCTCCCTCTCCCCCCCCCTCTGCCACCTCCCCCTTGGCGTCTTCGAGGTGCTCCGGAATCAATGAATTCGAACATGATAATGCGAACTTCTGCCGGCGAGAGCTGCCGGGGTCGTCGACGACTAATCGGCTTCTCGAGATGGTGGAAGGGTGGATATACAGGGTGCTTCCCCGCGTGATGCTTCTTCCTCTCATCCGTTGATTCTTGGCCCGATGTAGGGATGGAGCGTGTCTCCCGTGTTTCGTCTTTCGTGATACGAAAGGAGTTTGGAAACTTTATATAAGCATAATAATATAATAATATAATAAAAAAGGCGAGACTTATGGAGAAGATTATTATAAAAATAATATCTGAGAGATTTTTTTCTCACAATGAATTATTCCTGAGATTTATCGATGCTTATTAATCTTTATTTAAAATATGAAGTCCTGAAATGTAATCTCAAATTGCATTGAAATTTTAAAAGAAATTTGAGAATTTTTGAATTACGAGTTTCATTTTGAATTGACTCTTGTCAAACAGTAGGGGAAGAGGGGTGGAGGCGGGAGGGGGGCACTTGCTTCAAATTTATCTCTTTTCGAAAAAATTCTCAATATTTTTTTTCTCGAGTCTCAGGTTATATCAATTAAGAACATTTACACAAAATTAACCGCGCAAGAATCGCGAAGACCTCTCTCTCTCTCGATCTCTCTTCTCGCTTCGCGGTCTAAGATTGTGTTCCACAATAATGTCGAATCTTGGAAATCGAGGGAAGTCGGCGATCGTGAGGCTCGATGGTTCTTCTTAGAAAAAAAAAACGCGCGAACACGATCATTACACGAGGTCCGCGGCATCCGCGCGAGAGGCAAAAGGAAGGAAGGAAGGAAGGAAGGAAGGAGGGGTGGGAGAGAGGAGGGGAGGGGTAGAACAGACGAAGCACAGGAGGATGGCAAAGGCTTCGTCTGTGGGGCGGGCGAAGAGCTGAGGAGGGGGGGAAGGATGGGTCGAGGGTGAGTTTGACAGATCTTCATAAAGGCACACACAACTGTGCCGCAGCGATAAGGGAATCGGGAGCAGGCATCTCTCGCCATCCCCCCGCTCCCTTCCCCCCCCTCCCTCCCTCTTTTCCGCAGCCCGCTCGTGGTACACCCCGTCGTCGTCCACCCTCAACCTCCCCCTCGCCCTTCCCGCCGTGAGGGAGGTTAGAGGGGGGGGGAGGGATGGAGAGAGTCCGGGCACTCAGTCAGTGCGCTGCTATCATTTTTCCACACGAGTGGGCGGGCGGTGTCGGTGGTGTTCCTGGCTTGGTACGCTACTCCTGGTGCTGTATTTCCTCTTTCTCTCTCCCTTTCTCTCTTTCTCTATGATCTACCCTCTCGTTCTCTATCTCTCTCTCCCTTTTGCGGCATTTCTCGGATACATTTGCGAGAAGAGAGGCCACCTCAGGAGACTCGAGTATTTTCTCCAATCTAGGATTTTTTCTTGTTTAGAAAAATTTGAAGAAGAGACATACATTCAGCTTAATTGTTATCTAATATCGAAGAGTTGAATTTTTTTTTTTTTTATTTTCTTCGATTAAACGAGATTTTTTTAAGGAGTTACCTGAAAGATTTTAAGGAAAGGGAAGGTGCTCTGTAATCGTCAAACTATTTAATATTAAACGAAGCGCATTCCCCATATTTTTCTTTGATCAAATGGTAAACTTCTTTTTGAGGAGAATTCGAGGAAGGACATTTAGTTTCAGCGCGTGGATATATAATATTGCTGATTAATCGTCGATCTCGAAGCGATCTGTGAGCAGCGCGCTCTCGGAGATTTTCCATTCTTTCATTTCTGTCATTGTGAGAATATTATCTATACGAGCGCTTATCTACTTTCAAACTAAAGCGAATAATATTGCATGAGATTCTCGCATAATATAATGAGTATATATAGATATACTGTTAATACAATGTATATTAATCATGATTTCTCTCGGGAAAAAAAAAAGAAGTTTGACATTTTTCCAGCATTTTTCCGTGAAGATCGCATTCAGGGCGCCTCAGGGGGCAGGGGAACGTATACGAACGGGGGGAGGCGGGGTCATTTGGAGGATTGGGGACGGGGAGGGGGGGAGTAAAGGGAACAAGACAGGGTAGACTAAAAATAAAGTCGACTCTAGTCGGGAATGATTCGGTATCTCTGCGACGTCACGGGGCTCTGAAATATGAGAGATACGATGAACCTCGTCTCTCTCTCTCTCTCTCTCTCTCTCTCTCTCTCTCTCTCTTTCTATCTCTCTTTCTCTTTCTCTCTTCGGCCTCCTTCTCACCGTCATCTCGTTCCCCGATGGTGCATTAGCGCTAATCTCCGCTCTTTAGTCCTCCCTTTATCTTTTCTGCCCGCGTCTCCTCTCATCTTCTCGTCTCCCTCTTCTTCTCCTTCTACCTCTTGTCTCTCTCTCTCGTCTTGGAAGATCCCCTGTTCTCTCCTCTGATCCTCATTTCGAAGGATACGTAAAACGGCGATGAGGAGAACGGCGGCGGCGGCGGCGGCGGCGGCGGGGGGGGGGAAAGGGAGGAGGAGGGGGGAGAGGTGGAAGAATCGAAGGAGGGAACGAAGTGTACCTGGGCTCTACTCGACGAGAGCCTTATCGACGCGATCTAATCGCGTCGATCCGTTATTTCGGTGGCCGCTGTGTGTATGTATACGTGACCAGCGTGTTTTTGTGCCCGTGTCGGAGTTTTGACACCCGGTATCTCATTAGGGATCGTGAAGCCCGCCGGGTCTAAGACGGATTAATTCTTATCTGGCCGACCAGGACTCGGCAACCAGATGCTTTTATTTCGATTCGAAGAGAAATGAAAACAAGCGGATCTAGTCTGTCTGCTATATTTCCAATGCAGTGATATCGTTCGAAAGAGATTATTTTTTTATATATTTTATATATATATATATATATATATGCATATATATTAATGAAATAATTTTATTGTAACTGAAATAATTTTTATTTATTTATCTTTTGGAAAAATATTGATATTAAAAATGCTATGCGTATAATAAAGTTATTAAAACAAAAAAATATGTTAAAAATATAAATAAGACAATTAATATAGCTATTTAAATAGTTTCAAATTTTGTGCTTGACGAACGAAGCGAGATTACTTTTCTTCATTTTTATAGCAAATATATTAGTTGACGTAATATTAACTCTGCGTCGATCGGCATTGTAAAAAGGGAGGGGGAGGGTCAAGAGTCAATCAGATCTCTTATCGAGGCTCGATGATGTATCCGCTTGAAACGCGGCAAAACAATTGCTATCAAGTCTGAACGACTGTCTCTTCCCATTTTTCACGCGGCGGAGATTAATTTGTACACAAAAACACAGCTGTGTTGAATGGTCGGGAATATAAATGTGCAGCACGCAGTGTTCGACCGCAAACGTGGATGGAAAGGGCCGGGGGAGGGGAGGGTTTGGTGGACCAGTTACCCCCAGAGAGAGAGAGAGAGAGAGAGACAGCGAAATGGATGGAAAAGAGAGAAAGAGATTGGCTAACCAACGTCAGCAGCCAATTCGCGACGATAGCATCGTCGAGTATTTTTTTCCAGAGCAAGTGTCAACGAACAAATAGAAAAAAAATAGGGTCGGGGTGCGGGCAAGCCGCCACTAAAAGGTCCGTCCGAACTTTTCGACAATAACCGGAGGGTTATTGAATTTTTATTGGCGGCGACGAGTCAATTTGTGATCGCAGCCCCCCGTCACCTTCCTCCGCAGTTCGACAGTTCATTTAAAAGCGATTCTCTCAAGCCGTCAAGCTCTCTTTCGCACACTTTTGGTTTGCCCGGCAAAGTTTACTTACGCAGATGATCGCAAATCGTGGTTTAAGCGAATTTTTATTTTTACGAATATTTAATTTGCAAACTTTCTCAATCGATGTAAAGAATTTAGGATAAATTCTACCTTGATTTTATTTAGTTTATATAATAAATGTTTATTTAATGTTTTGCACAAAACGAAATATATATATAAGAATATTATTTTATTTTATTTGTTCAATTTAAATTAAATACTTAATATATGGATTGAAAAGACACAAGATTTATTATTCGCGACCACTTGAGCGACGAAGGAAATTAATGACAATTTTATTCTCGTTTAATTTCTCATCGTAAAAGCTCGATTGTCCTCGCTATATTCCTCTCGATCAATTCGTTGGCGATCGGCGACGGTTTGAATTGGCATTAACGCGAAATGTCCAAATGGCAGAGAATCTCGACGGCGTCTGTCGATGCTCGATGTCTACTTCGCACGGGACGCGGTCCTTCAATAAGACTGGGAAAAAAAAAAAAAAAAATTAGTCGACTGTCAGTCAGGAATGGAAATGGGATTTTATTTCCACGCACCGGCGGGTTCCTTCCGCCAATTGGCCGATCGATATCTCGCGGATTGAGTCGACGCGATGAGGCGAGCGTTCGCTGCGAGATCGAGCTTACCGGGCCCGGTAATTGATCACGAATTTATCGGCGTCTAGCTCGAAAGAGAGCCATCTTTCTCTCTCTTATACACGCATCCTCTCTCCATCTCTGCCCATTCGAAAGTCAATCGCTCGATTTTGACGCACGAGTGCCACACGTGGCGCTCTCGAGATAAAAATAAAAATCCTCGGCTTGATTTACGATAGTTGATATAATAATAAAGACGAGAAAGCGACTTTGTATGCAATAACATTTTATGAAATGACGAGACTACGCGTCGATCGGATAGATTAAAGTTGAGATAAAACTTGAGCAGGTTGAATTATTTGTAAAATATATATAAATAATTATTTAATATATATTAATTATTTAATAAATATTTATCAAAGCTCAATTTGAGCGAAGAATAATTGTTTGAATTAATCTAATATAAAATATAACTCTTAATTAATATTTATGAAATATTTTTATTATTGAGGAGCTTTGTTTTTCACATTTATTCTAAATAATTATAAAACTAAACAATATTTATATATAATAATTACACACATACATGCAAATTGAAAAATAATATATAATATATATGATTTATATTTATATAAGTAAATATATTTATGAAATATTTTTATTATTTAGAAGATCTTTCTTCCTCACATTTATTCAGAATAATTATAAAACCAATCAATAATTATATACATCGTAATAATTGCACACATACATACAAATTGAAAAATAATATTTAATATGATTTGTATTTTTATATTACAATATAATATATGCGTTTCAGTAACATATAAAACGTTTATTACTTCAGAAATATTTATTTACGATGCGAAAAAATATATCTGCTTTCTAAATAATTTATTATAGTATTACGATGATAAAGTCACATACACGCGCACATAGTATGTTGAAGAAGACCCCACGAATAGTAATTGGATCTACACGAACGTGCTCGTGTCATCACGAGCGATGATGTCGATATACTCGCGATGACACAAGACGACACCGCGGGATCCTTTTCAAGGTTCGCGACGACCTCAAGACGTCCTGCCACGTGTTCGAGGGGCGCGTCCTCCTGCCGCCACATCCTCCTCCTGGGATAGTGGCGACCGGAAGGGGCACGTGTGATACGTTAAACGCAGGGATGATGCGTTCGCGCGCATCTTCGATGCAGGCCTCGCACCTGTCGTCACGATCGCTAGACACGTGCTGCGAGGGCCTGCAACCCGCATTTAACACGTGTGCGGCGGGATGTAATCGATCGACCGGAGTTCCGTTGCACTTCCGGCTCTTCATCACCCTCTTCGCACTTACGCACTTAATTTAACTTTTAGCTTAAACGATCTTAAAGGGGAAAAAAAAAGTTTTGCCTGTAGAATATTCCGCGTGGTAAAAGTAGTCCATATTATTATTGTGTGTGTGTATGTGTGTGTAGTAAGCATACATAGTTATTATTAATAAAATAATTATTCTATCTAATATTTGCATATATAAAATCGTTTAATATAGAAAAATAACAATAAATTAATAATTAAAAAAGTTTAGTATAATATTTATTGAAAGAAAATAAATAATTAATTTTTTACAAGTTTTATCAAAGATTGAATGATTTTTTTGGAAAGATATTATTAACGCAATAAAAATTAAATAATTTTTTGTATTTTTGTTTTTATGGCATATATAGTTATTATTAATAAAATAATTATTCTATCTAATATTTGCATATATAAAACAGTTTGATGTATGTATTATTTATTAAAAGAGAATAAAAATAATAAATTTTTTACAAGTCTTCTCGAAGACTATTTTTGTATATAATTTTTTCTTCTAATTCTTTCTAGAAATATATGTAATTCTTCTTGATAAGAAACTATATTATTAATGCAGTAAAAAAATATTAAAAATCTTTTTTTTTTTTTTTTTTGCATTTTTCATTTTGGTCGAATTTTTCAATCTTTCGGCGATTTTTGAAGGAAAGATGGAGCGGTGTGTAACGAGGATTCTCTGAAGCGGCCGGAGCTTGTCCACGTTAATGGCTTAATGGCGAATCGATGTTTGGGTCAAATGCCGGTCGTGTCGCAAATACGCGCCGATTACAGGCTGCCTCGGCTAGTCCCAGACCAGTATCGTGGAACGGCGCCGATAAGAGTGAGAGCCTTATCTTATCACGAGGAAATGTTCCCTTCGCCTCTTCCTTCTCTTCTTCTCGTCCATTGTGTTCTTCTTCCTTCTCTCCTTCTCCTTCTTCGTCCTCGTCTTCGCGCGATTCATCGTGAACGAACAGAGCGCTCATTTATTCGCGAATGCCAAGGTCAAAAGCGAGACTGTCACAAAAGTCACCTTAACTCCTGGCATTTCGCGCCAGGATCTTCGTAGACCCTTTCGCGATAATCGCGAGAAGGACGCAGAGAACGAGATAAGCGAGATAAAATGCAATAATATCGAAATAAATTTTAAGATAAGAAAGGCAATCTAGAATGAATTCTTCGAGCATGCTGTCGGTTTGAAGTGACGGTGCTGGAATCGTTAGATCGAGCGAAAAAAAAAAACTACCCGGACGATGGAGATGGGAGGGAGGGAGGGAGGGAGGAGGCGGAAGGGGAGATGGCGAAGTTTTGTCGGAGACCATTGTCCGGTTCGTCAGGGATGAAAAGCCCCGGAGATAGGGAAGCGGCGGGCTCTTGAGGGGTGATCGACGATTTGTCAAAGTCTTTCCTCCTCCTCCTCCTGCGAGGGAGCCGACGCCGCGTCGCTTTCTCGTGTCTAAGGATCTTCAGACCCGCAAAAAAGGACACGTTCTTCCCTTCCGCCGCGGGGGTAATAAATACTTCCGGAAATGTGTGTGTGTGTGATTTTAGGAATTATCTAACGTATCGCTTTTTACACGATTTCTACACCGTATATTTGATCTATTTTTTTTTTTTTTTTTTTTTTTCTTTTTTTAAGTTGCTTAAACTGAGTGCGTTATAATATAAAAATGACGTAAAAGGAAATAAAGATAATTTATTTTTTTTTTAATCGAAATAAAATAAATATTTGGTGAGTAATTGTTGGGAATAGAAATAAGAAAAGAAATGTAAAAATTAAGATTAATTTTGACAAAATAAATCTGGATTTTTTTTCAAGAGTATTAATAATTTTTTCATTAAATTTTTTTCAATAGCTTCTCTTAAAATATCACAAAATAATAAATAATTTGTTGATGGGAGAAGAAAAACGTTTAGCTTTAAGAGAGACATCAGTCTTTAAATTACAATAAACTATCAAGTTTCTTCGGCAAAAAAATTATATTAGATTATAAAGACGCCCATGCTCATAAATTCTCATTATAATAAATGAGCGCGAGATTTGTTCACGGGAAACGGACCCGAAAACAGGCCACCCCGAAGGTCCCGCGGCGATATTCCCTCCCCCCCCCCTCTCCCATCACCCACAATTACGCGACCGCTTCCGGATGGTGAACTCGTGCACGCGCGAATGCATTCGCGCTGCACTTCTCTGTCATTATCCTTTTTCAGAGAACCGACTCGCCCCTCGCTCTTCATCCCCTTACACCTTCCCCTCCCCCCTCTTTTGCGGACAGTGAAAAAGCGACGGGCACTTTTTATCGTCGCTCGCAATTACGATTAGCCCGCTGGAGGTCGGCGGTGGGGGAAGGGGATGAGGGGGACAGGGCGCGATTAGGGCGCCTCGTCAAAAACCGCCTCGTAGAACAAATGGTCGCTTATTCTCCCCCACTCTTCTCCTGGCCACCGGGTGGCCGGTGCATCCCCCCAGGAGCGGCGGTTCTCGCGACGAGAGAAGCTTGAAAGGATGAGAGAAACAGGGAGGGAGGGGGGGGGGAAAGAGGGAGGAAGGGAAGAGAGATAGAGAAAGAGCTCGGCTCTCGAGGGGTGGAGCGGAGATTACACAAATGAGAAATGACCATCAGGCTATCGGTGGAGGACTTCGGTGCCGCTGCTGCTCCTGCTCTCGGGGTTTTGCGGCATCTGCGCGCGACGTGGATATACATACATACAGACCGACGCCGGACGTCGAGAGACAGAGAGAGAGAGAGGGGGGGGGGAAGGAGGGAGGGAGAGGAAAAAGAGCCGAGCTTCCGGCACGAGCTTTTTAGATACGCCGCCGATAACTCGGCGGTATCTCGTTCACCAACCACCGCCGCGGTGCGTATAATTTATTTTCTCGATAACAACAGTCACGGTGAACGTCTCGCATCATGTCGTTGTAAGGTTTCGCGTCGAACCCCAGGAGCAACGGCGATTTTTCGCGCGACGAGATGTTATTTTCGAACCTTGAGAAAAATCTCGTGACGTTTCCTGCTAACGCAGGAAGACTTCTTGGCGTCTTTATGTAATACTTTTGTGTTTTAATTATCTTAAACTTCTCCCCATACGTCTCATCGGACATTGTAAAAAATTTTCTATAAAATCAGACATATTTTGGCCTGAAACGAAATTTCAGTCACTTCAGACTTTGTCTGAAGTTTCTGTCAATTTTTTTTTTTTTTTTTTTTTTTTACAGTGTAACAAAAAGAGGGAGCATTGATAAAAAAATAGACAAGATTTTCGATAAGATGATCAGGAGCTTATTGAAAAAACGTGAGGATCGAAATAATTATAATATTAAATGCGTTGCATGAATATTGAGTTGTATTATAACATTTGACAACATCGAAGATTACACATGTCATTCTTTCTATGACCTTACGAAATCAGCGTCGGTCATTCGGCGAAGAAGATGCTTCTTCCGAGCATCAAGCCTCGATCTTCTCGGACAGATGAGAGAGAGAGAGAGAGAGAGACTGATAAAGGATGGTGGACAGGAGGGTGGGAGGGAGAGAAGCTATCTTTCGCGTCGTCTAGACTCGAGAAGCCGTTCCTGGATTCTCTCCCCCGGGACCCCGGCCGTTCCCGAGGAGCAAGAGAGAAGGAGAGAGTTGGACGAAACAGTGAGACCACTGTGTCGAATCTGTTTCCCTTTTATTCCCCCTTTCCCGCCCTTTGCCGGAGGATCTTAACGAATGAGATAACACGGCGCCAGGGAGTTCCTCTCCTCTCTCTCTCTCTCTCTCTCTCTCTCTCTCTCTCTCTCTCTCTCTCTCTTCTTCTTTCCCTCTATTAGGTACTCGAAGAGGCCAACGGTCACCGACACTACAGCGATGATCCATCCTGGCCGTCCTCTCGACATCTCTCCTCGCGATTACGCGGAATCTCGTCGTCGTCTCCCTCCCCTTCTCCTCGGCGCGCTTTTTCATGCCTCCTCTCGCCGGAGATCGCACGAACGATCGACTAGTTCGACCTCTTTCTGGGAAAGAACTGATGGGCGCCTCACAAAATAAATCACATTCATCTTGTTAGAAAAACGATGGATTAACTTTAAATTTCGTAAGAAAAATAATTTTCTCGACGAGTGTCAAAATTTGTTCGTTATTAATTTATATATAATCCAAAAAAAATCAAGTTGAAAGAAAGAGTTAAAAGTGATAGAGAAACTCCCCTAATACTTTACGATTGCATAAGAAAGTATTTTCAAAGAAATATTTGATCGAGAAATTTTTAAGTTATAAGAAAATGTTAGAAACGCTTTTTTCTCGTAACTGCTTTGTGTGAACACATCCTAATTGAAACCGTTCGCACTTAGGGTTATTGATCCCCCACACGTACACATATCAACGGGATCGTTCTCGTCTTCGGAGGATTCCGCGTAATCGGTCGCTCCTCGACAAGAGAGCACAATCAGTGTCAGTTTGTGCGAGAGAGAGACTAAAGAGATGCAAAGAAACTCTCTTTCCTTTTATTTAATTTGATTTTTCTCACTGCCATTTCTCCTTATTTAGTTAGAAAAAATATTAATGGTAATTTAAATATAATTTTTTCTTTTTTAGAATAGATATTAAATTAGTTATTAAAATATTTTTAGATAAAGTCTCAGATGAAACTTTATATAAAATCATAAAATAATAATGCACGTGCGGCGTTAAATAAGTTGATTAGTAATAGTTTTGAGGTATGTAATAATTTGACGTTTAAACGTCAAAATTATTATATATCTCATAAGTATTAAAATAATAATAAAATATAAATAATAGGAAAGAAAATAATAATAATAGAAATAAAACTAATAAAAAAAGATAATAATAATAATTAATAATTTAATTAATTAATTCAATTTTTAATTGAAGCAACTGTTTCGAAAAAAGAAATCATTTATCATCAAGATAAAACAATGATGGACCGGACTTTCTGATCGCTTTACGTTACGCAAAAACTCGTTTACATGATTCCCGTCGTTAATTCATGCATATTAAATAATATTAATACAGGCGCGATCATCGATATCGAATAACGGTTAGATGGATCTCTGATAAGCGGCTCAGAAAATACAAGTTCAACTGGTTCTCTCTCTCTCTCTCTCTCTCTCTCTCTCTCTCTCTCTCTCATTTCCTCTCTTCCATTTCTTTTTTCTTCAAATATCGCGTAAGACCGACATCGAATAATTATCGGGTACAATTATCGATTGCGGTTTTGATAACGTCGGTCTGCAACGGCGTATTTCGCAACGGTTCCTCGGTGACGCAAGCGACAGCCAAATAACGTTGTTATTGTATGGGCAGCCAGTCGGCTTCCCTTGCGAAATCTTGCGAAAAATCCACGCCGAGTGATAAATGCGCGCGTGCAATACGCCGTGACTAATGTCCGCGTCTTGTCCGTCGAGGACATCGGCGAAAATGCGGATGACGTCGTTGCAGCTCGACGCGGCGAGACATCAGACAGAGAGTCTACTTGGGAAAGTAGATTCTAGCGCGTAAATTTTTTACAAATTGCCGAATCTATCGGGGAAAGGGAAATATATTTCAATAATTAGATATATGTCTCATATTTTATTTTGCATTAATTAAATATGCATCGAGAAGTCGTGATCTTGTGATAATAATCGATGATGACAATCAGTGACGATAATAAATATTATTTTCCTCTAAATTTGATAATCAAATTATGAATGTAAAAAATTTTTTTTTTTACATTTTTAGATACATATTTAATCGACACAGAACTAAAAATGTACGTAGAAGAGCATATAATTATGTTTTGATTTAATTAAATTTGCGCGATTATTGGATCGAATTTAGAGAAAAGTGGTATTTATTATCGTTGAATTATCATCATCAATTATTATCGTAAGATCACGTTATACTTCTGGATGCATATTTAATTAATGCAAAATAAAATACGATACAGACACGTAATTATTTGAGTCCTTCAATTTGACTACTCGGGTCGCGGAAAAACACAGATATTAATAATTATCATCAATTATTATTATTGTTATTATTATAATAAATATAAAATTTTTTTTATTATTATACATAATTACATAATAATATTATATTGAATATTTTCATTACTTAAGAGATCTTCATTACTGTTTCTCTTACACAATTCATTAGATATTATTACTTTCTTTTATTACTTTGATACACTCACATCGGAATGCATTTCTTTTCGGTAAAATTCAGAAAATTCGCAAACGACTATTTTTATACAGACTACTTTTATACATTTAGCTTGCAAAAATGTCCGCGGCCTTTCTTCCTCTTCCGTTGAAGGAAAAACGACTGTCTGCAAGAATAGATGCATTAATGTTCTCGAGTGGATTATACAAATGCACGTGTGCCTTTGCATTCGTAACGCACGCAACGTCGGAGTTCAGTAGTTAACGACGTGTGAATATTTATGGCACTGTCAGCACTCGTTTCCGTCAGCACCGTTCCTCGATTCGCGCGCGTTGCTTTTATCGAACGGCTGAAACTCTCTCTCTCTCTCTCTCTCTTACCGATTCTACTCGCGAATAAAGTCGAATGCGTCGCGTCTCATCGGCCGTTGCACCTTCGTGTATTTTTCGCACCGGCGGTATAAACAATAACGTTTCACGATATAATGGACGGACTTAAAATAACGATGCGGTAAAAGCGATACAACCTGTTTGTTAACAATTAAACACAATAATCAGAGAAATTAATATATAGAATAATAAATTATATTACGTAGATATTATCGAGATTTAAAAAGATGTATGTTATAGAAAATGATTGGGAAATGGGACGAATTTACAAGAATAAAAATAAGATAAATATAATTATAAAATATGGTTAATCATTTTTATTTCAAATTAAAACACACACTCTTTTTAAAAATAAATTTTATATAATAAATTATATAAATATAAATTTTATAATTATTTAAAAATAATATTGAATGGCTTGATCAATTTTTTTTTATCATTTAATATTACTAGAGATATTATATTTATTATTCAATATTATTGTAATATATCTCTAATAATATTAAATAATGAAAAAAATATAGATTAAGCAATATTGTTTTGTATAATTAATATTCTGATATTATATACGAATGTTTTTTGCACCCCAAATATATATTATAATTTTTATAAATAAAATTTTTATTAATATATAATGTATTTATATTAATAATATATTTAAGGCAACTTTATAATTTTTGGATGCGGTGGAGGTCAGAGGTATCTGAGTTAATATCAAAAACTCTTTGTCGGAAAGAGGGAAAAAAAAAAAAAAAAAAAAAAAACGTAGAAAAGCGCAGCACGCCGCGATACCGCATCGACGTGTCGGAGACAAAGAGCACGCTTATTAGATATAAATGGTTCCCTACGTGTCTTACGCCCCGGCCTTATCGTTATCGCTCCGTTACTCACGAAGCGCGCGTTGCCGCCGCCGCCGCGGGAGTATCTCGCGAGCGGCGCACCGGTTATCGTTATCCGTTATCGCCGCGCGTTATCAGCAAAGTTGGAGCTTGGCACGGGGGGAGTGCCGCCGGAAAACTAACGTTATATCGCCGGTCGGTTTTGCCAAGGTCCGCGGTGCAGTCGAATTTAGTTAAGCGATCCGAGGAATTTTTCCATAACATCCGATTTTAATCAAATCGAAGTGACATTAAAATAAAATTGATGGGAATTTTTTAATTATTATTTATTTTAAAGGATTAAAAAAACTTTATTATTTATTAGTTACATTATTATACAATTGTATGATCGTCAGATTTGATTAATTGTATCGCGAAGAAGGCAAGTCTTTCTTTCTTTGATACATTTTGATTAAAACGATCGAAAAAAAAAATGACTGATTGCCAGCGATTATTCCTGGCAATAATTGGTGATTCACACCGAGTCTGTCGCGAAGGAGCTTGACGATTTTCGGAATTGCCATCCTCTGGCGTGTCTACCCGGTGGGTCAACAGTGAAGAAGGTGAGATAACGCGAAGAGAAGAAGAAAAGAGAGCGAGAGAGTAGGAGAAGGAGAGACAAGAACTCGAATGTTTGCTGGGTACTTATCGTATGGCAATAGAATGCAAGGACAGAAAGAGGGATCGGCAGTGACACGAAGTGAGAAAATCGACGGGGAGGAAGGGAAAGGTGAAAAGACAATGTGTGTGTGTGTGTGTGTGTGTGTGTATGTATGAGAGAAAGAGAGAGAGAGGAGAGTGATAACAGGTAGCCGTGGGTCCCCGGGCCGTTGGAAAACCAGTGATAGTGCTTGCATCGCATGAGCGAGCATCTCGTCGCGGTCTCTCTTAAGCGTTTCGAAAAGTCGAAGAAAGTCTAGGAGGATTGATGTGAAAATGTGGAAAAACTAACGCCAAAAAAGTGCGATAAAAACGCGAAAGTATATATATATATATATATATATAAAAGAAACGAATAAATTGCGTTTAGTGCGTGTAAATTTTTCAACATTGATATATTTTAAATGTACGATAGTCAAAGTTTTTTTATAATTTATGAATACCATTGCGTAATACTTTTTATATTCCGTGTCGAACAATATATCAAACTTGATTATAATCTTTATGGACTTGTAATCTTACAGTAAGCAGCTATCGAGGCAAGGATCGATATGATTTTTGATGCATTATTAAATTCCGTTGAAATTTTATTTCAATTGATACAATAATATTATATATTATATAGTATTATAAAAAAAAAAAAAAAAAAAAATTATGTAACGCTCATAAAATGTTACAACTCCTATTCGTGAAAAGTGCGCCCATAAGGGGAATTTCGAAACGAGATAAAGTATTAACAACTCGCGCGCGCGTCTACGTAAAATCGCATAATTAAGAGCGGCGGAACCGCTCGAGCTCCCGCACGCGTCAATTAAAACTTGCACGTGGGGGGAGGTCCTCTAGCACTTGCGGAGAGAGAAGCAAGTTATAATTAATCCAGGACGCTGCCATCGAAAAACGCACGCACGGAAGGGCGGAGAGAAACTGGCGCGTTTACAAAAATATAATTAATTATCATTGTCAATTAGAAAATTTTCAACTGTCAATCTCATTTTGACACAAAGCCAGTTTTTAAAATATTTATGTCTTTATATGTATTTAAAAATGAGATTTTTTTCACATATATTAAATAATAATCATTTTTTTAATATTTATATTATAAATTAAATATATATATAATGTATTATTAAATATATAAATAATATATTTTTTTAATGCATTTTATTTTTTTAAAGTATGTAAGATTCGAATAAGCAATTTCGTGATCTTTAAAATTCGATCTTTTTAAAATACCATTTACATTCCGTTTTTTTAGGACAAATTCCTTATTTGCGCCGCGTAGAATCGATGCATTTCCAGGTCTCATAGATGCGAGGCGTAGATGCGCGCGAATATACGATCGATAAGATGATGATTGATAAGGTTATGCTGGCGCGGCTTATCGGGCAACGTGCGCGCGATAAGATCTCTTGTGTATAAAGAGAGATAGAGAGAGAGAGAGAGAGAGATCGATAAATAGATAGATAGAGCCGATAATCCGCCTCGAATCCTCGCTCGAATTCCGTTCATCGCGCGCTTCATTCGCGATATAAGGGAATTTTTTTATTTTAATCAAAAGAAAAATGAGCGGCTCCCGATCACGGAGGATTTTTTTTCTTCGGGCTGATTGTTCACGTCGCGATTACGGTATATCGGACCCGCGAAATTCGTGACGAGCGTGTCCCTGACAAACGCGACTATCGGCTCGGCTATTTGCGGCAAGGCGGCGCAATTTTTAGTCGCTCGCACGTACTCGATATTGTCGATTCAATTTGCAATTCGACGTGCAAAAGCACAGGCACGTATTAACGTACGCGTAAAATTGGCAAGATTGGCGAGCAAATCGATTTTTGTCCGAGAAGAAGTCGTAAAGAGGAAGTTTTCTGGATGTTTCGTGTCGAGTCATTCTTTTAGCTTCTTTGCTCTTTGAATAAATCAGTAATTAAGCGATTTATTTGCCTTAAATCCGTATTTTTGAACAATTGTATTTTATTATAAGGTTACAAGAAAAATTTCAGAGAGTAAAAAACTTGTGATTTTAAGAAACCGAAGGAGAAAAATATTCGAAATATGGTGAAAAAATTTATTGTAAAATTACAGGAGAAATTCAGATAGAGAGAAAATAAAAACTTATTTTTATAAATTAAAAATTTTAAAAACTGACGGAGAAGATGTTCGATATACAGTGTACATATTGTAAAGGAATTATTTTGTCTTCGTGACTGTCTCATATGTTTTAATTTACATATATTTATTTTGTTTGACAAGATTAAATTTGATAAAATTCACCGTGCTTGATGGGGAGTGATTTGCGAAGGATGTCGGGAAATGTAGTGAGTGCGGCAAAGTCGAACGCTTTTTTACTTTGAAGATTTATTCCTTTTACGCAACATGAGCATACTTTTGTGGCGTCAACGCAGGGCGGGTCAGCTGCGAACTGAAACTGCTGCTCTTTCCTTATCGAGTAAGTAGGCTAGGCATCTTAAATCACATTATTCTAAATGAAATTAAGTATTGACATAGTTAAGTGTTTTACTAAGATTATGACATAAGTAATAACTTTATTCTATAATTTATTTTATTTTTGACACTTGAATAATTATGTTATTATACGAGATAAAAATTATCTTATTGAATTTTTAGATTTTTATCGACTTAACAAAAAGTTACAACAATTATTATATAATTAATAATAATTATAATCGCACACGGAGATTAATTATATTAACGAGATATTAATACAAATCTCGATATTACGATTACCGGAAATATCAGTGTCGATTCTATTAATTAAATAAATGGAAGACATGCCGCGTGAAAAAAAAAAAAACATTTCGCTTGTCGAAATAAATTATACACGATACATTATAAATTTTATAACATTTTTATATGCGGAGATAATTTTTTTCTCGCGATTCCCTCTACGGAGAGATCGAATACTCCTCTCTCTCTCTCTCTCTCCTTCTCTCTAGGAGAGAAGCAAGAAAGAAAGGGTTTCGATGAACGCGAGTCGCGGCCTCGTAGAGCGCTAATGGGAGGAGTTCATTAAGATCGCACGATTAGAGCGCCTTATCGCGGCTAACCGAGGCTCGTTACTTTTGCGTGACGTCACTTCCTCTCTTTTCCTCTCTCTCTCTCTCTCTCTCTCTCTCTCTCTCTTTCTCTCTCTCTCTCTCTCTCTCTTTCGTTCCTCCGGACCGTCCTTCTTTTTGACTTTTTGCCGGGCGTGTGCTTTGTTCCTCGAATTTCCGTGCCGGGGATTTCATTCTTTCCCGATGAGTCGTTCGCGATGGGAAAGAATTCCCGTGTCACAGGATGTATTGGGAGAAATTTTTAGATGGAGTGTGTGTGTATAGGAGGTATTTCGATGATTGACGCGTGAAATTTTAATGACTGGCTCTTTGACGAAACGGCGGCTAATTTTTCTTCATTAAAAAAAAACTTTGCGTTGGATATAATAATCAATATTCATCTCGATATTGAAATAATAATAATAATAATAATCTTGCTCGAGTTATTTTCATCTTGCGATTAATCGCGCCTATGAAAATAACGAAAAAAAAAAAAAAGCACGCGTCACTCTCGAAATGTACTTGTTTGGGAGAAAGTGACAGCGGACGATTTTTTTTTTTTGTAATATAGATTTATATCTCTAGTTATATATTGAGATTACGATCGAGAGAACGATGTGTGAGTAACAGGCTTTATCGAGGTCGTGATAGCATCTCGAGGATATTTCCGTTGATAAAATCGAGCGATAGAGCGTGATAATCAAGCGGACGATGATTAGGCGAGAAAGGTAAGATGGTTGTAGATCGTATCGCGTGATCATCGATCGATCGTCAAATCGATCGGTATGATCGATATCTTCGGAGTCATAACGCTCTATCTTTCTCTCTCTTTCTTGCTTTCTCGCCTTGCTCGCGATTATCGATCGTCTGCGAAAGCAATTTGATGCAAACAAAGATGTCTAGAACATTTAACAATGAAGACATTCCTGGTGATAACGGTGACGTCTTTGCAACACTTGCTTATCTTTTGTGCTTTTTTTTTTTTACGCTTGGGTTAATTTAAAAAAAAAATTTGTCGAAAAATGGAATATAAATGAATATGAAATTGTTTCTGCGAATGCATCAATTTTCTGTTGGCAGATTGCTAAAAAAAGATATATGACGTTTTATAGAAATAATAATGCTAGTCGAGAAAAAATAGTATGATATGGTCAGATGTAAATATACATAATTATGATAATGAAAGTTATGATAATATCTACATATAACATGTACATATTTTATTATATGATATGTATAATAATACCAGAAATTTGGCGCGATAAGATAAGATCGCGTCGAATGATTTTATTATTATATACATGATATAATTACATAAGTTCATGTTTTCTTGTTTGTTGACAAATTTTTTTACTATTCAAAAATTTCATAAAAATTCTACTTCAGTCTCGGAAACCATTTTTGAAAGCTACTTACATCTAGGAAGGAAAAGATATTTAATAATAATAAAAGAAATTAATAATAACTAATTACAACGAAATGGAAATTATTTACTTAGAGATCATTTAAAGAATTTCAAACAATCGAAAGAAATTTTTGCCTGCAGGCTTTTTGTTTTCATTTTTTAATATTTTTCTTTTACCGATAATTCTTCAATTATCGAGGAGCAGGTATCGCGAGATTTTTTCTTTCCGAGGAATTTACTCGCATGATCCCGCGGACATCTTAATTAATTCCCCGGAGTCCGACGGAATCGCGAAGTCTCTCGATCTCCGTCCATCCCGATCCCTTCCTTCCCCCCCACGATTTCATAAATAAAGATACAAACGGGATTACGCGAATATAAACCCACTGTGAGTGGAGTGAGGGAGCCCGTGGCGGTTTCCCCGGGGTGCCCCCTTTCGCCCCCGTGTAATCTCGATGGCAACGAGAGGTACGAAGGACGGGGGAAGAAACGGCCTGTGAGGGGTGTGTGTCGGTTTGCGATGGCAAACCGACACACGCACACACGTGTAACACGATGGAGATTGTCCGATCGATCCATCGATGGTTACATACGTCCATCGGTAACACGCCTCTGCCGATCCCGCCTCGTGGCTCGTGAATCTAAGGGTTCGAAGGATGAAAAGAGAGAGAGAGAAAGCCCAAGGGGCCCCTCGTTGCACAATTATCTCATTTGCCGATCGGATCCTCCCACGTGTTAATTTGCTTGTTGGTTAACCCCGCCGTTCCTCTCCTTATACCTTATCGTTTATTTCTCTCTCTCTCTCTCTCTCTCGACTTTCATGGAACCCCTGCCATGCCTCCTCCTTTTTTTCCTCGAAGATTCGCTCCCTTTTCATCTCTCCTTCCTTCTAATCGCGTCGCCGATCCGCTTCGAAATGAATTCGACCGTCTCGCTGATCGACGCGCGGAATCCGGACGATCACTATAATATAACTGCGCCAATTATCCTTCGCAAGCTAGATAGAAGAAGAATCGCTTGCTTATCTGCGTGCGTATGGAATACGCGCGCACGTTAATTTAAGAAGTGACTCTGATGTTCGCCAAACACTCAGGAGAGAGATCGAGAGACTAGAAGAAAGGAAGAGGGGGGGGAGGGGGGAGGAAAGGGAAGGAGCGAGAGAGAGAGAGGAGGGGGAGGGGAGGGGGAGAGAAAAAACAGGTCGGGGTAAAAAGAGCGGAAATAAAAACGACGGGGGACCACCGATAAGGCCGGCCGATAGGGAACGAACGGGGCCAAACATTCGCCGCGTAAGGCCCCCGCCGATAAGATCCCGTATCTGCCTGAGAAACCATGCTTTTTATGCTCTCTCGACTTCGACTCTCTCTCTCTCTCTCTCTCTCTCTCTTTCCCTCTTTCCTTCTTTCTCGGATCTCGTTCCCCTCGTTCGAGAGAGCGAGAAGGACTCTTTACGTTCTACTCGCGCAGATCCGACGAGAACGGAGCGGATTGTAAGCAACGACTGCCCCCCCCTCCTCCCCTCCTTCCCGTCCCCCACCCCCGTCACCCTCTCCTCCTCTCGCAGATAGAGATAGCTATTTTTAATGAGCGTTCTCTCGAGAGCTTATGCGCGCAGCTATCCGATAGCCGAGAGCGCGCGACTATCTACCGGCAGTGTATTTTTAATATCGGGAACGACCGCGGACCCGAGGGGGCCCGACAGCGGAGGCCCCGGTATAGATAAGTCCCTCTCCAGTCGCGCGAGATACCCTGGCGGATCCATGGCTGCCGCCATGGCTGTCCGTTTATCTCCTTTCCATCCATTTTTATCCACCTGCGCGTTCAGCGCTCTCCCCCTCTCCCTTCCCCCCCCCCTCTCATTCGCGTTGTGTCCCCTTTCGCGGGACCCTCTGTTGAATAGCGAGTAGAGATCGCGATCTATTCGCGGTTCCGTGGATCGCGTGGAGAACGTTCCACCGTTGGTGACGAGAGAGATGAAGAAATCGAATAATTACAAACGAGTCGAGGGATTGAGAGGAAGGATAAAAGAATAGAGAGGGAGAGGGAGAGGGAAAGAGAGAAAAACAAAATGTATAGGGAATATTTAAATATCTTAATGTTATTTTAGAGATAAACTTCGGAAGATTTTTTTAGGAGCTGGAGAATTTTAGATAATAATAAATACTCAAATATTCATATATTTTAATTGAATTTAATATTGGATGGATTAATTTAATGATTAATATAATTATTGATCGAATGCAAGAATGATGATATAATTCTCGTATTTTTTACTCCACATACGTTTTGTTGAATTCTTTATGAAACTATTTACGAAATGAAGTAAGAAAAACTCTCGTTGGATTTATAAATTTTTTTCTTTTAAAAATGACGAAATAAATAAAAAATTAATATCTATAAAAAATAATCGAGAAATTTTGTAATTAAATATTATCAAAGTATCCATTCTGTATGACGTTTGTTATTATTATTCCATGACATTTTCCTCTGCGAGAATTTAGGTTTAATAACTGAAAAATTTTTGTTCAATTAATATTGGTAAATTTAATTCAATAATTATCAATGAAAAAAAAAAATTGTCGAAGACTCTCAGAGACTTAATGAAGACAGATTTCAAGTTTTGCAGTCATTCTCTTAGGTGACAGATTTCGACTAATCGAAGATCGAAGAATGAAGAGAAATGTGTAGTTAGTTATATTTTTAATATATAGTAATAATTATATTATAAACTTATAAATGAAGAAGGATAGGAAATGTGAAGACGAATAGTCGAACCGAAGTATCGAGAGGAGAGATTTGCGATACGTCGCGTCGCTGATGACGTAATTGAAATTTCACATTAAATTCCTGCGAGGCAGCGCAATGATCCTGTCCCGTCGATAGCCGCGAGAGAAAGAGAGAATCTCTCTCGCGCGCCCATATCGACGATCTAGAGCCAACAATAATTAGCCGAGGGTCAGGGTTCGTTGCTGACCCCCGGGTTCTTCGTTGCCGTGTATCGCATGGGCGGGTTCGCATCGAGGGCGATCCGAGGAGTAAACAAATCATCGGCAGGGCCTCCTCGGGAACGAGCGATCTCGTCTTCTCGCGAATCCGCTCGTTACGATCCTCCCGATCGGACCGCGTCATCCGACATGATATCGTGATAGATAGAGAGAGAGAGAGAGAGAGAGAGAGAGAGGATATTTTGTGGATTATCTTTAAAGAGCATATTAAAAATTAGTAAATTAATTTTGTTTGTTTATTTTTTTGAGAATATATTTATTAAATTATACGTAACGTATATTTTTTTATATATTTTATATATTGTTATTAACTTTCCCTTATTGGATGTGAATTTTAAATTTGAGTTGAGAGAAACATGAAGAATTAAAAATTAAGCAAGCGCAATCTTCAATTTTAAATATCGAATAAAATTGAAAAACAAAATTAATAATAATAATCAGGAAGCACAATAATAAAAGATGATTTTAAATAAAAACTAAATAATATAAAAAATCCATCCTTCCCTTTTATGAAAGTATCTTCCGCGATATCTCTCGCCCGTTCCATTTTCAAAAACATCTCTCTTTCTCTCTCTCTCAAAAGTTGCGAAAATGAGTCCGTTCGGGATTGATGCATTCCAATTTAGCGGTACGATCGAGAGGAAAGTTTACGGCGGAACGATCGATAAATCCATCGCATATCCTCTCTGCACTTGCTACGCGGTATTGAAGGGCCGGGGGAGACTGAGCAAGAGAGAGAAAGAGAAACGAGGGAGGCCCAGCGGCCCCCCCGTACACGGTGCACGTAGGGTGTGGGCCCGATTAACACGTTGTTTGTATAGGGGAATGTATAATAACAGGTTACGCCGTTGGCATAGGTACCCATTTGTATCTGTAGAAGGGCATCTCGGGTTCCCATCCGCCGCGTACCGACACGAAAGGGGGGCGTCGAGGGGGTAGATACGATTGTGGGGAACGGGAAAGACCGGCGTAAGACGGAGAGGATCGTATAGGAAAGACGAGGAAATCGAGGGAGATAAACGAAGGGTAAGGAATGAGGGCCTGAAAGGGAGGGGGGGGGGACTAACAGATGGAACGGAGGGAACAGAGGAGGTTTCCCCGAGCTGATAAAGTAACATAATGTGTGCGAATGTGGTATGAGAAAGATGTCATTATTTAGAGAGATGGATGAAATGTAAAATACAGGGTATCTCTCCCGTAAGTGATAGTTGATGGAATTCTATAGTGTGTCTTTTTGAAATCATTGATTTTTTTTTTTTTTCTCTCTCTCTCTCTTTCAAAGTATAATTCTCGATAAATTTTGAGATTGAATCTTTGTTCGCGAAATTGTCATTGTAGCCACGACGTATGATTGAAAAATTTACAAGATTTATAAAGACATTATAACACATAACACACTTTTCAAGAATCAAGCTATCTCTCTGATGGATCAATCTTTAATATTCTTCTATTATTTTAAAAAGCCTTTAATGATGCCTTTATTTTTAATTAATTATTTTTAACTAACCAAAATGCACTTGTTAAATATAAATAAATAAAAATTAATAAATTAATAAAAAAAATACTAATAAATAAAAAATTTATAAATTGTTTTATTTATATTTAAAAATATAATTTATATATAAATTATGTAAAAATTATTTATAATATACTTTGCTCAACTATTGCCTAAAAATTAATATTAAATCGATTTGTTCTTTTTACAAGAAATTCCTGCAGATGCAATTTTTGCATTGGGACACCTTATATTTATTAAGACAATACGTCTTAACACGCGGTTTAACGCGAAGAAGGAGTGGAGGAGAAAGGGTTGCGGGGTGAGGGGAGATGAACCGTGGATGCATTTCGTATCTACGTTGCATCGCAACGAGCTCTCCTCGTGGTCCAGTCTCTCTCAATGCACCTGGTGTACATCGCGTCCCGATCTCGATGCAGCCCCGGGCTGATACTCTCTCGGCCTCCTCGCGTCTTCCCCTCCCCCTCCCCCTCCCCCTCCTCGCGTTGCCTCGCATCTCGTCCCCTTCTCGTCGGGCGGGACGGGCTGAAACGCCCTGAAAATCCACTGTGAATCGCTTGGAATCGATCCGGACTGTCCGGATCTGTGTACGGGGTGTGCCAGAATCATCGATTCCATCATTCCAAGGCCCTATGGTTAGTTTTTCAAGTCTTTTACGTGATATCCCGGATCAGAAGAGCGAAATATTTATATAATATTCTTATGCTACAAATAATTAGATGTAGTTATATTGATTATTGCTGCAGAATCGTTAGATAATTGTATGATAATTAAAATATGAATTTAATATGACCGTCCCGATAATCGTCTAGATTAAGATTCTGTGGAATAATCTTAAATTTCTCACTCGAAAACAAACTTATCTTATCTGAAAGCTTAATCAATTTTTTTTTTATATAACTTTGATTATTTATACTTCACGGAAATTTATTATCTAAACATCTTTCTATATACCGAATATATTTCTTCGACATTAAAGAGGAGGGTGATAGTTGCGGGACACCCTGTATTCTTGGGGCTTTACTGGGGATGCATTGCAGAGCCGGTCTCGTAACTTACGGGATGTGTACCGATTGTCCGACGAATGCCCAGCATAGCGTAACCGCGTTTACAACCGATATATTCTTACAAGTCGCGAAATCTGTCTCACAAAAGGATTGACAAATTTCCATTAAGAAAGATTCTTCGGCGATTGCATTTCCAGGATCACATACTGATTCTTATGACATTTTCAGATCCTTGTTAATTTATAATCACGAGCAAATTAATTAATTGTTTCAAGAAACATTTTAATTATTAATATTATTTAAGATATTATTAATAGTATTATTTTAATATTATATTAATTTTTTATTAATGTATTATATTAATATATTAATATTAATATTACATTAATCTACATTTAGTATTTATATCTATTGTAGAAAATTTTAATTTTTTACATCTCTTTTTCTCAATTTTGCATTTTGCATTAATTATAAAAATTGAGATTTCTTAATCTCGATATACATTTAAACAAGAAATTTCATATTAATTAAAATACAGAGAGAAATAATAAGAAAGAAATATCGACATGAAAATTCTAACACAAAAACGATCAACGATTCGCCGGAAGCTCGAATTACCGGCGCACTGTCGCGAGAGTAGAGGGGCGAGGGAAACGGTTACGTCAGGGAGGGAGGAAAATTCATTTCGCCTCTCCCTTCTCCCTCCCCCCCCCTCTTCCCTCTTTCCTCTCCCCCTGCCCACATGGCGCTATCGAGGCCGGTGCGATGCTCGGTTCCCACCGGGAAAGAAATCCATCGCGATCAGAAAACTGGCACCGCCGAACGAACGACGATATACATCCCTTCCTCGTCCCCCGCGCGCCCGCATCCCCCTCGCGAATTCCTCGGAATTCCGCGGCTGGTGACTGGCGGTGGCGACCGCGTGCGCTTCGCGATAAGCCGACCCGCCACCACTACCACCACCGCACCACCATCATCATCACAAGGGGCGCAACCAAACCCCTTACGAATACATCGTCGCCATCCTCGAGGCCCAGAAACTTTCGGACGTAGAGGTCGGGGAGGGGTGGGGGGGGGGGAGAAAGTGAGGGGGAAGTTAGTGTATCAAGTACGGACACAAGCCGTTGAGAGCTATATTTATTATAGATAGGTGCTCAGATTCTAGACCAGATTTTCTATATACGGTGTCAGAAATATTTTTTATCAAAACTGCGCTTCTTACATTATTCTCGATATGACGCTATTTATTGTATTTAAAAGTTGGAAATTAAGTATTGCTCTTAGCGTAAATAGTGCGAACTTGAGGGCTCGAGGGAAAAATCGTAGGATTTTAGAAACATGAAATATACCGCGCTATCTGTTCATCTGTTCGCTGGCGCTTTGGAAAAAGATACGGAAGCGGCGACGACGGCAACGAAACGTGTCGAAGGTACACAACGGCGGAGATACCGTTGCCGGGCCATTACCCCTTTACTTTATATATATATATATATATATATATATATATATATATAAGACGAGCGTTCGCGACGCGTCGCGCCGCGCACTTTGTCAACTTTGCGTATCAATCAAACGAGAGAAAGAGAGAGAGAGAGAGAAGGAGGGAGAGCGGGTGCGCGATGCGGGACACGGGACGATAAGGGACATCGATGCATGAAGGCGGAGAAAGCGATGAGCTGTAGAGTTCGCAGATAAACGCTGCCGCTTCTCGCATCATTTTTTGACACCTGGTACAGAGGCTGCTTTAATATCGCGCCGCATACAGGGGCCGATAAATCCTCGAATGTGGAAATTGCACGTGAAAGCGCAAATCGAGCGTACGGAATTCTCTCCTTTGCAAGTATAATTTTGCCTTGACTTTTTATAGAAAAGGATTTTATATTGATATTATTATATTTATATCGATAAGATAGAGGTGGAGAATGAGAATAATTTTTAATAGCAATATTTCTTTCTTTTATTCTTTTCACTCGTTACAATAGACAGAAAAGAGAGGAGAAGAAAACTGGAATCAGGTGCCTTTGTTTTTTAAATTAATAATTACGGTTTTAATTAAGGGAAGATTTATCGTATGATTCAGTTAGTATTTTTGTATATATTAATATAGATATAAAATAATTTCCGATGATGTCACACATAATGCTGTTTTTCCTTGTTTTTATTTAAATCTAAGAGAGAAAAAAATTATCATATTCTCTTTGTGCCTACGAGACAGCTCTCGTTTTTATTAATAATGAAATTTTTAATTAAAATAAATAAAAAAAAAATAAATAAAAACAATTTATCCGTACAATCCCCGCACATTTCTAACATATATACAACAATCTTGTATTAAAATTAAAAGAACTTTTGATGAGATCCGACCAGTAGCAGCGCGATTTGCTTTGAAACTTTTCTAAATTCGATAAAAAAAAAAATATACACATATATAAAAGAAACTGTAGCGATATTGGCGTTCCCATGAGACAGCTCTCGGTTTTTATTAATAATCAGGGGACGGGATCTCTCTCTCTCTCTCTCTCTCTCTCTCTCGGCCGTCGATCATCCCTCTCGTAATTTGATGGCTGTCGGATACTTTCGTAACGAAAATTGTTGGAAATGCATTTCCAACGCGACGCGTCGCGTATCTCGCGCAGCTTGATATGTCCCAGCATCCCCGGCGGAGGGCCTCTACTAGCTTATCATCTGGTAGGACGCAGTCAAAATCTTCCCCCGCGAAAATGAGCATCCCTCTCGGCTATAGATCAAACGGCAACAGATAGATCTCCAATGTTGCTACCCTGATTGCGCTTTTCCTCGATGGTAGGGTACGTCGTCGTCATCGGTGTCGTCGACGCCAGCGGAAAATCTCTGCGTGAAACGATTCTCCGCCAACCTGTTCGGAATATCGCGCGAGCGATACCTCCGTAATCGATACAGCAAGCGCTGTCAAATAAATTGCCGCAAAATGGAAAAGAGAAATGTATTGGGTTGTGTAATAAAATGGAATAGGAATGAGAATATGAAAAGAAATATAACAAAATAGAAACAAGAATTAAAAATGAAAGTAATAAATTGATCAAAATTAATATATTTTAATTGTCAAAGGGATTAAGATAATGAGAAATTAATTTTAAATTCAAATTTACGTATCATTTATGTATCTAGCAAAGATCATTCACAATTATTGATAAAATACTTTTTAAGATTTTGTAATTAAAAGGCAATATATATAAAATATAAAATAAAATATAAATAAAATATAAAACATTGCTCAAAAATAATTCTCCATCGCTCTTGCATCTTGTATATAT
>JBCAUJ010000039.1:296931-337033 GCA_038406275.1 Cataglyphis albicans
GTCTTATATATAAAAGATGTATTTATAAACTATAGAGAATCAAAGAAAGAGGAGAACGTGGATTAACGTTAAATAAGCGAGGTAAGAAGAAGAAGAAGTCCTTGGCCATAATAAGCGGTAGCCGTTAAATACGATCTTCGCATTAGAGCACGAAGTAGAGGCGATAAGTTGTCGATAACTCGGGAAAGGAATGGCCGGCGCGAGAGAAGTCTCGCCCGGTTAACTTACGGCTCGATGAAAAGCTCGTTGTAGTCGAAATGGAAGAAAGAACTCGCCGGCGCAATTTATGCCAAATTGCAGGAAAATTGTAAAAGTGCACTGCGCCGCCTGCGTTCGTAACGCGGTTGTAAAAAGTATTTATCGCTCCACTCCCTGGCCGATTCGGACGAAATAATGGGGGGGCGATTATTTCTCACGCAGATAAGAGTGTATTTGTAATAAGCGGAAGAACTTAAGTTTGGATATATAAAGAAATATTTTCAAGTGTGACAGTTTTCTTGAGCGTGACATTGTTAAACAAGTTGTTTTATTAAATTTTTGTAATTATAAAATTTTATTTATTGTAATTACATTAGGTTTGTTATAAAAAAAAAAATGATACTTGTTAAATTATAAATTGATATAAGATAAGTCTGAATTTATTTCTAATAATTATAAATCACAAAAATTTATATTAAATTTTTATTTTTCTTTAAATTAAATTCTAAAATTAAATTGCAATATTAGATCTCTATTAGTTTAAATCGCTAAATATAAATTCTATAATTTTTATTATTTTATTATTTTAATTGTATGAAACATATACATCGAGCGTGATAAGGACCTTAGAATCCCGGACTCGCGCGAGATCTTGAAAGGATTAAAATTGTGGATAATGCTCTCAAGGACAATTGCAAGAGGACAACTCGCGGCGATAACTCGTCGATAACTCTTTCCACGGGAGGAGGGAGTGGACCTCTCGGAGAAAGCAGTCTCGCGCGGCCGTTAACTAACGACTCGATGAAAAGCTCGTCGTCCCTGAGATAGGGACAGATATTAGGAACGAGGAAAGCCATCCCTAAACGCGTAGGGTACGACGCTAAATTCTCCGCCTGATCGCTAAGAAATTACCTGGAAATATATACGAGGCGCGAATGTTCTCCATTATCACTCCTTGTCTGCTATTATCGGGGTTGCCAACACCAGATATAGAATTTCGAAATTTTCCCACTTTCGCGATTAATAAACTTTTGAAGAAAACAATTTACGAATGTGTAAATAGACTTTACTTCCTGAAAAAAAAAGAAAATCTGGAATTAAAAAAAATTTTTTTTTTATACTTGTAGGAATCAGGAAATTTTCATGGAATTGTTTGTTGGACTCGGGAATTTTTTGAGAAATATTCTCTTTGATAATTTTGCTTTTATATTGTGAGACAAAATCCATCGGGCCAAATTGCATTTGACTTGTATTATAAATATGTATCTATTTCTGTTAATATATTTATTATAAATGTCTTAACAAAATAAATTTGCAATACATACTTTTAGTGATAAAAAATAAAAATGTTATGTGAGTTAAAAAATTTAACGAAACTCTTCAGTTTTCAGAGTACATTTGTAAATCTAGAAGCTTAAATGGCTTTATATTTTTCCTTTGTATGAATGAAAAAATATTAGAAAAAAACGCGTACAATAAAAAAAAAAAAACTTATTTTAAGAAATCGCACCGAAAAATGCTTAAATTATTCTCTTTATTTGAACAAAAATATCTGCCAGATCAGGGAATTCTTTACAGGATTCAAGATTCATTCTGATATAAAGAACTACCTTTATATTTAGCGAATAAATTTATAAGTAATAAAAAAAAAGAAAACAAAAATACATATGTATTTACCTTGTTGACCCGATGCCTTATCCGGTCCAGTTAGGAAGTAACCTCCGGTTCGGCCATTAGCGAGGATGTGAAAGAGTGTCGAAAGGGGTGAAACGACCGTGGTAACTTTGAGCCGGGCCGGGCCGGGCCGGAAAACTACGGACGACACGCCGCTCCCCGTTAGTTAGATCGATAACCCTCGTTACGTACGCATACGGTGGCGAGTCCTGCAAACGAGTGCAATATGTGTTTATTTGATTAGGATCCTCATTGGCTCAATTATGAGCCGGAAGTGTAAGAGCATCCGATTCATATATTATTTACAATATGTAAAAGGAAGTTGCGCGTACGTTTTTATATTATTATTATAATACGTTTATCTGTCATAATTTCATGAGGGGCTAAATAATGAAAATTAAAAGAAAAAAAAAATTATAAGTTGAAAGATGCATATATTTTTCTTTTCATAAAAATTAAATACGAACAGAGAGAATGCGATAGAAGAATAATTACTTATAATTATATTAATATAATAATTATACCTCAGATTCTTTGACATTTTACACTCCTCTTATCCGAATAACGCTCACAATTATTCGCTATGATTGTACACAAACGTACGTCAATTCAACGTGTCTTGCCGAAATTCTTTTATGCGATGACAAGCGCCGATAACTCTCTCGCCACCCTTTCCCGACGATCCCCGTCCCCCTTTACATATATAAATCGCGAGAGAACGTCGCCGCTGCCGCGCCATTAAGCGTCCTTACATCCTCGCGCCAGCACACCGGGTCGAGTATACCGGGTGGAAAAATTGAAGTGAGCAGCTCATTACGGGTAATCAATAACCGATACATTATCGGCGAGCATTGAGGGAGAGGGGAGGGAGCGGAGAGAAACTCGCGAGGGGGATGAAGGGGGTTGGGGAGCGACGCAACCACCGGCGCGCCGGTGGATGCGAGAGGGCCGTTGAGCTCATCTCCGTGCGAGGGTGGTGTGAAAGAGAGGAGGCTGGGGGAGGGGGAGGGAGGGAGGGAACGGTCGCGGGAAGAGGAGGGGGACGGGAAGGGGTTCCGATTTACACAAGTATATTGAATTTATTGAGATGAGCCTAGGGATAGCGGCCAGGAGGATATTAGCTGCCTACCAACCGCCCCGACGTTTCATATCGTTCTCTCTCTCTCGCGCGCGCGTCCACCCCCTCCCTCCCCTCCCCCGTTATCCCCGTCGTCGTCGTCGTCCTCTCTCGCATTTATTAAGATCGCGAGGCTGATTTATGCCGCCCCGATAGAGCGACGAAAAGAAGGGAGGGATTGTGAATGCGAATTCAGGCGAGTCTAATATCGACTCGCGCGCTCGTAGATTATCGTAAGTTAAGGGATATTGGGTATAAATTGCGATAAATAAATCGGCAGTCTCTCTCTCGTCGAAATAGAGAATTTGGAGTTGTCGCGAATTTTGCGATATGCAAAATATAATTTGCCGTTTGCGATTTGACAATTAAATATTGGGTGGTATCGTGGAATATATATTTGCAATCTCTATTTCAATATAGATAGATGAATAATTGAAATGATTTTCAGGCTTTGAAAAATTATATATATATTTTTTTTTAATATAGCTATTTTTAATATTTAATTTTTTTTTAACATACATACTTATTTTTATTCTAACTCGCAGAATATTTATTAAAGTTTTTGTTTGATATCAAATATTTCTCGACAGTCTCAAAATCTCAAAAATTTTTAAAACATTGAAAGGATTTTTAATTAAAAATTTAAAACTTTTGTCATTCGATTATATTTTCAAGTTAAATTTTTAAAAATATCGAATTTCTTTGTTAAATAAAAAATAATTTTTTAAGATTGAATTGAAGATAAGATCACACTTGATCACTACTGTTTATTATTTCCATCGTTTCGGGTAATCAAATTTTGAAAAATGACATATTCGAATGCCGATGTTTTTTGTACGATTAACACTTCATTCACATAATCTCTTGTTCTTATCGTCATAACTTTATCTGCCTCGCGAAGCAAGAGAGAAATCATGTGCTCGTACGCGCGCTTTCCAAAATCTTCTCCCCTCCGCAAAGGATCCTCCCCGGGGAGATCCTTCGCGGCTGAAGGGTCCTGCGGATTCTGCGGCTCGACGAGAGGAGAGCGGTCCTTATCTTCGGCGGCCAGCTGACGTTCTACAACTTAACCCTTCCAAGGCAGCTCGGTACAGAGATTACCTTTGCTATCCTCCTATCCTCTTTCCCCATCATCTACCATCCTTCAGCATCTCGATGAATTTCTCTACCGGATCTTTCATGCGGATTTTAACGTATACATGCGCTAATCCTATGAGAAAGGTACCTTCGATCCTTATCGGTAATAAAATCTCATTATCAAGTGAAGTTTGATGATATAAATAGATAATGTTAATTCTAATAATGATAATTCTTTTGAATAATTTTAATAATTTTTATTGACATATGCAGATAATATATTTCCTCCTCAAAATTATTTTGAATTTTAATTTTTTTTTTTTTTTTTTTTTTTTTTTTTTTTAAGTGATACATTTTTAATTATGCACAGAGATAACACACATCATATATTATAGCACGTATTACATAATTAAAAAATGCAAACAAGATTTCTCATTATTCTTAATCTTTAGATGCATTAATCATGAATTACGTTTAAATTTTGAAAAAAAATTTTTTTTTTTCATGGATCGGAAAAACGCGAATCTCCGATAGTCTCGCCTCGAGTATCGTGGGGAGGGGAGGGTTGAAATTCGGACGGGGTGGTATTTAGATATTTTAATGACCGCGCTGATAACAAGACACGACGGCGGGCCGCGATAAAGACGACGAAGCCCCTTTCCGACGTCGAGAGCGCGACGCTGCGCGCGGCTGATAACGGAAACTCGCTCCCGCTCGTTGTTTACGTATACCCGGTGTAATGTAAGGTTGCACCCTCTTACGTATCACTGTGCATGGCTGTGTATGTGTATGTGCATGCGCGATTATTGGCCATCGATAGCGACGATTCCCGGCGACGCGATGTTCCGGAAAACGATATTTTCTATAGCGTTCATGCTCAATATATTTTCGCACATAGTGTTATCTTGTTGGACTGATAAGATTTTTATATGGGTTAACAATAGGTCTGATAGATTATTATTAACTAAAAGCTTAATTGTAAAATCTTTGAATTGAGAGAGAGAGAAAGAATGAGAGAGAGAGAGAGATGGATTATTTAATATAAAAAAATGATAAAATAAGACAGAATTTTTTAATTATATAAAAATGATATGGAAATTTGTTTAATTTTCTAATAATATGTAAGAATGGAGATATAATTGAAAATACTTTTATTATTCGAAGAATCAATTGCGTTAATTTTAGGATTTTTTTCTTGCGATTTAGATAAAAAAAAAGAAAAAACAGATCTTTGAATGAAAAAATTACTGAACTTACATGATGACATTTCTGATAAAATTCGCAGATAATTAATTATCTCAAGTGTCTCATTAATCTGAAAAGTTGCATAAGTATGTTCTCTTATTATCGTGCAATTCTCCGAAGATCTGACCGAATGCGTGACTCCTTTTCGCTCTTTATATGCGCCGTTAAGGGTTAATTGATCTCGCACGTGCTCACTCAGGGGAGGGAGGAAGGTGGAAGGGACATTAGCATACGCGGAACGCTGATTTATAATTATAGGGGTACGCGTCGGATTCCGGACACGCAACACAAATTTCGTCGTCCACTCGGAGTGAGAGAATCGAGCGCGCGCGCGCGCACTGATTAACATATCTTGCCGCGGAGTCCCGGACACGTTGCCGCGATCGCGCCTCGTTAAGCGTGCGCTGGTCATGTTCGGGGCCCCCGCGTGTGGGTGTGCAGCTCCCCTCCGCGGGGAACTTCTCGATCCGTGTGTTTTCGGCGAGACCGTCATCGGTAATCGAAGAGGAGACACGATCTTTACTTTAACGCCGCCGTCTTTAAAGTGTCTGCGTGCATAATGTGTGTATGTGTGCGTGTGCGCGCGCGTGTGTGTGTGTGTGTGTGTGTCAGCCACAGATGAAAGAACCAGGGTTTTGTAAAATTTCTGCTAAACTGCAGAATGTATTATCTAACGAAATTAAAGGTGATCATTTCGATGAAATTTATATACAAATTTAAAATCAAAATTTGAAGGAATTTTTTTTCACAGCAAGTGTTATTTTGATTTTAGAAAGTTACAATTCTGATAAAAATACGAGAGATTAAAAATTAATTAAAATTTTTTTCGAATCATTTATTTTTTAATTAATTTTAAACAGTCTACTTTTATCATATCGTTAGCGGACAATTCCTTTCACGAATCAAATCCACAAATCGAGCAGTCTTTTAAGGACCTCGCGTATCTACGAGATTGTCGGCAAGCGAGAGGAAGACGGAAGGGGGCGGGAAGAAGGGGGTGGGGAGGGGAGAAGAGGGTAGTAGGGCGAGGAGGTGAGAGAAAGGGATCTCGAGAGCGCGGGAGGACAGGATGGGAGAGATGGTATCGGTGCCATATTAGAGGAAGTTATAAATCGCTACGAATCTAAAATTGATCTTTTCTGCTGCAGTTCGAGAGAGGACGAGAGGTATCCTCTCGCGCGCGCGCGCGCCTTCGTCTACATACGATCTCTCGTGCCCTCCTCCCTTCCGTCACACCGGGGGATACAGATATCGCGGGGGTGTGATATCGGCGGAAGAGGCGAGGGGGAGGGGGAGGGGGCAGGGAGAGCCGGGAGCACCTATCGAGAGGAAACCTTCGCGAGATATATCGATTGCGACGCGTCTGCGAGTTCGAGATAAGCTCCGATCCGCATAGCGCCGCCTGTCGCTCGCACAACCCTCCACGGTCCTCTCCCCCTTCCCCCTCCCGCCCCTTGCTTTATCCGACGACCTCGCGGGGCATTCTCCCCTCCTCCCCTACCCCCGCGGAGGAGAGAAGCTTCGAGATCTCTAGAGAACATAAGGGGAGGAGAAGGGGCAAGCCACGGCGATCCCGACGACGCGAATCGGCCGATGATTAAAATCCGTTGGATTAAAATCCTTGGAAGTCCTGCATTTCTTGAAGTGCCTTCGCGAAGTCCCCACGGGTTTCCGCTGACTCCGAGGACGCCTCGATCGGCGATGAACGAAGAAATTTGTAAAATGATATGCAGAATTCGAAGAATAGTAGGACAATTTTTTTTTGAAAGAATGCAATTATATATCGTTTTTTCACGTCTTTATTTTATAAAGTAATTTTTGGGGATTCAATATTAAAAATTCAAAATTCTTACGTTAGGCAAGTGTATTTTTAATGAAGTTATGTTCCAGTAATTTTACTGCTGCAAAAAATAGTCTTTTCAAGTCTCGTGACATAAGATTCTCTTCTGTATTATTTCGACGAAATTGTTCACGTGAAATATTTATTATCCGCTGACAAACTGATAATTAACACGGGGCCATTTGAAATTCGAATGGGCTTACGCGCGCGTAGGAGGGGATGTTACAACTTAATTGGCTCAAACTGGTCCTTCGGGATCCCGAAGGGACGGTAAAGGGGGTTAACGACAAGTAAAAGCCGACAGCGGAATCCCGAATTTAATGCTCGCATTTGCATCTCGTTCACTAAGAAGAGAATTTTAATTGGTCGTCGATTATCGAACTCTATTCGAAAACGAGTACTTTGAGTACTCGAAAGCGGCCAATGTCTCTCGGTGACTTCAATGCCACACCGATGTTCGCCAATGTTAACTAAAGATTTTCAATAAGTCTATTGAAAGGAAATAAAAATAGAAAATTCTTAGATGTAATTGAAAGATAAAATTAGAGGAAGAAATTGATGACGTATTTCATATTTTCATTAATTATTATTATTAGAGGAATTATATTTTTTTAATGTTTCTTTCGATAGTTTTGACATAAAATTTGAAGAATAAAAATTATAAACTATATTATAAATTATAAATTACAAAAATTATAAATTATATTAAACATTATATTTGCAAAAATTTGAAATATTGTGCGTTTCCATACGAATTCTGTTATTGACGCGTATTTTCGAAATGATGTTTGGGATTTTTCAGGAATTGATCGTCATTGCTGCAGGCAACGTTTTGCTCGAAATATCGGCGACGGTTGTAATTTACAACGATTAGGGTGTCTGTAATAAACGCGAAATTTCTTTCAAAGGAAGCAAATATCCGGAACGAATTTCGGAGAATTGCATATTAAAGACTAAATGGTTGTCATTAAAAATCTTATAAAATTTTTAAATAAAAAAATTAGAAAGAGAAAGAGCGGGGACCGCGGCATATAGATTGGAAATTTTTATCTCTTTGTACGAGACGTCAATAATATATAATAATATTTTTTTACGGATGTGTCGTAAAATTAAAATAATTAATATGTTTCCATCTTAAACGACGTCGATGAATGCCATTGCGAAATCGATATAATGGCGGGACGCGCGATTATCGAATGAGATCGAATCTAAAATGCTATCTCCTACAATTTGCTCATGCATACATGCATGACGTGGTTTGCATTTACATCGTCGGCCTTTCGAAATTGATAATTAAATTGCGCCGAAGTTATCCTCGTAAATGTTGACTCACGCGATTAAGAACAAATTCGGTCCGACTGTTATTAATTACGATCAATACTTTGACAAATCGCATTGTCGATCGCGTTTTTCGGATGTAATCTCGCGGATGATAAAAATAAAATTAAATCAATTCGCAAAATGAATTTAAGAAAAACATAGCAAGTTTCAATCCTATTTCTAAATATTATAGATTGAATAAAAAATCATATTTCATATTTCTGTATTTATTTAATCAGCAAATATAATTATTAATATTTATCTAAAAAACTTGATGGAGATTTTAATATTAAAGTAGATAATAACAAACAAAAATTACTAAACGCGAAATAATTTTGTTAATATTGTAAATTTAGTTAGTATATTAGCACATATACTCAGTAACGAATAATTAAAAATAAAATAAATAAATAAAATTGAAAAAGTTATTAATAAATTAATTTTTATGCAAATCAACTAGTCGTCGTTGAGTGACGCTAAAAGAGGGCGATCCGAATTGACTTGCGTTTTATTGCGATTATTACTGGCGGCACGTATACGAGATGTGTCTCGATGAGCGGGTATGCGATCGGTATTCATTACGTTAATATCACGTCATCTGTGGCGTATCCTGTAATCGAAGGGGCCGCGGCGGCGGCTCTCGCCATCAACCCCCCGGGGGCGCGTAGCGCCGCAGTGTGTTATTAGAAGGACCGTCGGGTATATAACCGCGGGACCGGCCGGGTAATACGGTAGTGGGCCTCATTGAGATTTATGAAAGACGAAAGGTGCGACCCGCCGCACCTGCCGCCGCCGCTGATACGCTCGAGGGCGACGGATAGGAAACTTCTAAATGGCGATGATTAGCTTGTTATCGCGATCGTATTTGTCAAGTGTTGATGGCAAGTGTTACGATTTAGATTGGAAAGATATAGAAAGAATAAGAAATGCGAAAAGAGAAAGAGAGAGAGAGGGGGGGGGGAGAGAGAGACTAGGAAGAAGAGAAATGAAGTTATAGGATGAATAAAATTATGGTGAAAGGAATACCGATAAAAAAATTTACATTGTAAAAAGATAAATAAGGATATGTAAGGTGATGCGAGAATGATAAGAGTATATTATCATTGCTATAATTTTTCACTCCAATTGAGTTTTTTTAAATTATCACGATTATATTGCAAGATGAAATCTTTATTGCAGTTTTTTTTTTTTTTTTTTAAAGAATGATATTTCAACTATAATTAACGACGCTTAAATAAACCGTCGCTAATTATATTTGCTAAATGAAATAGCTGTGTAATCATCTATAATTTGTCTCGCCATAATATTTTTTATAACACTCTATAAAAAGATAATTTTATTCTCGCTGGCTTAGATGACTAGATTTCGACCGTCAACGATTTGCTTTTAATTAGTCGAGCGGAAAGCGGTATAATAATTTTCATGTAGCGACTGAAAAATCGCGATCTTACACGAAGAATTCATGAGGGATCGCCCCACGTCCTTCGCAATATCCTGCAGGTGGAAGATATTCAATTTCCCGAACCGCCTCACGCTCATCTCGATCGTGTGGTGAGCGCCCGGGAAAGCGCGCGTGCTGTAATAATTCGTCGATAAGTAACGGCCGGTGGGAGGAAGCAAAAGGAGCGAAGCAGGACGAAATCCTGTTCCGAGGAAGGGAGAAATCCGACGGAGCATTCCTTGTCGTCTTCGGGCGCCCGATCGATCGAGATCGGGAGCGGACGGGGGCGATCTTCCTCCTCGAAACATGGCGAGGTTCCTCTCATTCTGATAAATAATGCGTACGCGCCCATCAGACGTACCGAGGCCCTTATAAATAGTCGATCGACAACATCGAAGATGTCCGATCGTCGGAACTCAACTGTCAATATCGCTGTCAGAATCGCTCTTTCATAATATCGCGCGGTCGAGAAGGAAAAGGATTTTTCTAAAATTTATTCAATCCTTCCGAGATATCGGCAAGACAGAGGATCCTGATGGGTGGTTTTAGTAAATCTTTGCAAACTTAATTGATAAAAGAATCTTCGCAGGATCTCGGAGAAGTCTGCGAAGACTTCTTGAGTGAAGCGCACGCGGATTCCAGATTCCAGGTGGCACGTAGGTAATTGGTCGATCGTCTCGCATCCGCCATGGACCGGTGTTTGCATACGACGTTCGCGCAAAGGGGGAAGAGGGGAGCGGGGAGGGAGGGAAGAGAACAGAGAAAGGGGATCGATAAGGATCTCCTCGATCCTCTCGCGAAGGCTTCGTCCGGCGAACCGGGGCCTGATCTATGAATGGGATCCCGGAGGTGGTGAACGGTGCCGATTGGCCGAGCCTGGTACCACTCTGGTGCCCGGATGGACCAATCGTTCCGTTGGTCTCTCCTCTCTCGCTTCGTTTCTCTTTCTCTCTTTTTTTATATATATTTTTTTTTTGCTTGTCCTTGCTTGGCTTCTTATTTCGATGCAACGCTACCTTTTCTTTCTTCCTTTTTGTCTCGCTCGAACGTCGTTAACGCCTATCCTCGTAAAATTTACTTGCTGTCAGTTATTCGCTGACGATTGTTGCGAAGAAACTGGATGATTTGTTGTTAGCATTGAATTCTTCTTCTTGATTAAATTATTACTAAAAGTTTGAACAGTTTGAAATATATCGAAATAAAGAAGACAAAATCGAAAAGAGAGAAGAGGAAATAAGAATGAAAATAAACAAGAAAAGAAGTATGTATATAAGAATAAAGAAAAATATTGTGTAAAAGAATCTTTGTGAACTATTTCTTCTTTTTTTCATTTTAACACATATTTTTCTTATTAAATTTATCTCGAGGAAAATAATAATTCTCCTTTGAAAAAAATATTAAATCTTAAATAGATTAATTATTACTCTAAAGAGAGAGAGTTTGAAATTTAAGTTAAAATTCAATTAAAATTGAAATGAAAAATGAAAATTATTAAATGATTTCAATTTATAGAATTAAAATCAGAATTATATGAAAATTAATAAGAGACGAGAAAAATCAGGGAGAGAGAAAAGGGAAAAGGAAGAAAGAAGAGGGAGAGAGAATTGAAACTAAAAAAAATTGATATTGAATCAAAATCAGAATTAAATGGAGATGAAAAATCCAGATTCTAGCGCGTGCTCAAAATCCTTTTATTTGCCTCCTCGTGATTTCTTCTCCTCTTTCTCTTGCCCCGATATCTCGATTCTTCTCGACGAATCCGGAACGCGATCGCTCGGCTCGCTCGTTGCATTGTTTGGAAATCCGCGACGGTCGCGATCACCGCCGATATACGCTTCAACCCTCTTCCTCCTCCTCCTCCCTCTCTCCCCCCCTCTCGTTCCGATCATTTTTGCTCGTTCCACGAGCCTTTCTGGTCTTCGCCGATCCTCTTCCTTTTCTTTCTGCGTGCCTTTTGCACGCACGCACACGCGCCTTCCCTTGTACGCAATTTGTTCCCTTTGAGCTGGAACGCGAGAGAGTTCCACCTCGATATCGCTCGCATCAATTTTACGCGCTCCTTTAACCGCCATCGAAGGACGCTGATTAGATAGTAATTTCATTTTCAAATAAAAAACTTTTTATGAATTTTAAACTATTTTAGATATTGTTTTCAAGAATTTAAACGTAATTTTTTTTCTTTCTCTCTTCTTTCTCTCTCTTTCTTCTTGATAAAGCTGTGGAGGCTCTCCTTTGTCCCCTTTTCTTCGTCTGATCAAAGAAGGCAGACGATAACGAGGCAGTAAATTTGCTGCCATTAGCTGTGCGAAAATAAAGGACGAGAAGGATATTAAATTTAGCGGCGATCCGCCACCATCGTCGATTTTCTTTCTTCTCGTCCTGCTACCTCAGGGATTGTCTTCGACAATTGTTGCCTCGTGTAATAAATTTTTTTTTATTTTTTCAATTCCTAAATTTATTGCATATATATATTTTTTAATTTAATTAAAAAAGGTCTCTAATTTGATCCTAGCAACCGTATTTGCTATTAGTCATATTTGTGAAAAAAAAATAATAGCGTACTTAGATTCAGAAAATCTGAATTTTTCAAAATTAGTCCCTATAACAATTCCTTGTTTTTTAGGTACAATACCTAAATACCGAACGCCCAAATTTAACTAGATATCTAATCGGTCGACGATTGACGAGTCGCAGGACGTCGCGGTGACGGGATAAGGACGGCTCGCGCGGGGGGATCTCCGAAAGATCTCCCGTCCTCGCTGAGACTAACGAGACATTTTCCCTTCGCTGGGATTTATCGAGTCAGCGCGAATCGAGCGGGATCGTGTTTGGGGAGCCGATTCGCACGACGCGCGAGCCCGCTCTCGCGCTAATCGTTCGCTGCTCTCGACACCGATCCCGCGATCGTTCACCGCTTCGCTTTGACACGTCCCTGTCACGCGTCCCTCGCGATCGCACGATTCCTCGGCATTTCGTCCTGCGAAACGAACCGTTCGCTTTTAGCGTTTTTCTCGTCGAAGAATCAGCTGATAGATATTCATTTTGCATTTGCAGAATGTTGAACAGGAAATTTATTATTTATTATTATCAACAAAGACCACATCGTGTTTTCCTTTAAATGAGATTTTAAAATTATATAGAATGAATTTAAATACAATAATATCGAGTTACAATCGATTTTAAATGAATAATCATAGGTTATATATAATAAAGGAATTAAATAAATTATGTAAAATTCACAAATTAACGAATAATCTAATTCATAAATATTTTCATGAAGAAATAAATACTTGATGCGATAGAAAAACGGAGAAAGTGAAGTAGAATGAGAGGAAGGAAATTGAGAGAAAAGGAGAGAGGAAGGGGAGAAGGATGGAAAAGGAAACAATGCGATCTTTGTATGCAATGCGCATCGGGCAACGCGTTCCACGCGGGGGTGGGTGGGTGGGTGGTGGAAGGCAGTAAAGTGGCCGAGTCAAAGGGATCGTAATCGGGGCCGGCGCGAAAAAGCGGCCGCGCCAGCGAGCGAGTAAAAAGAATAATAATCTCCTCCTAGAAAGGCGGCTCGCCCGAGTAAAACGGCAGTCGGCCAGCGTGGCGTGATAACCCTTTCGTTATCGGGTCCTGTTGTGGGGCGGAGGGGTTGAATAGAGCGAGTTGGAGTAGGCAGGGGCGGGAGGGGAAAGGCTTAGCAGCGAACCCAGGCCGATTCCAGACCGCGATAACGTCCCGATGTCGCGATAACTCACACTCTACATTATAATACACAGCGCCTCGAACGAACCCGACGTTGCTGTTGTTGCTGTTGCTGTTGATGGCGATAGTGGCGATTGAGAGAGAAGGAGAGGGAGAGAGAGAAAAACGATAGACGGGACCCCCGCGTTGGATATAGGGTGATTGAAAAGTATCGGAATCAATCACCGGATGCGCGAGAGATTTTATCGTGTGTATAAAAATTTTTTTCGTCATTTTTATCTCAATATTTTTGTTATCTCAATATTTTTTAAATTTTAGAATCTAGGAATTTTGATTTTTTTTTCTTTAAGTTCTTAAAATTTTTAAATTACAAATTTTCAAAGCGAGGAGAAAATTTTCCTCGATAGTACTTCTTAACAAGCAAGATCCCACTCTCATTTTTCGCTTATGATTAAGTCATTTGCAAAATTTATTTCTTAATCACCTTTGTAATTATCGCAATCGAATCTCGCAATTTTATCCTCCGTTTTCGGATGCGCAAGGCGAGAGAAAAAGACAAACTGTCTTCGAAGTAGATGTGAAACGGCGGTTTTCATTTGTCGCAGATTTGCCGCGAAACGAATAGCCCCGGAGTGTCGCGAGCGTTTCAACGACAAATGTTGACCGAGTCTTCGTTGTCGTCGTCGTTGTCGTCGTCACCGCGGGCTTTCCGGAGCGAGGGTTTTGCGGCGAAACTCCGAATGCTGCTGGACCCGTTTGATAACGGCCGCTCGGCCACGTATCTTGGAGCCTGCAGGCTTTATTATAAACCCCCAGCCTTCCCCCCTCCCCATGCGGATCACGTCGGGTCCACCCCCACAGCCCCTCGCCCCTTTTCACCTTCTTTGTTGCCGTTACTCTGTCGCTCCTTCCTGCGAGCGAATCGCACGAAATATACCAGCGTTAATCCCGTTGATAGAAATATACCGCGAGAATTATAGCCGCTTCCGGGGGGTATTTCGCGCGGGTCAGGATTTTAATGGCGAGAAGATTCAAACAACTCCAAGCGTAACAGGGAGAGCATAACACGAGAGGAGAATCAGAGTGTCCACTCCCTGGAAAAATATGGAAAACCTGGAATTTTTAGAGAGCTTTTATCTGGAAAAATCAGGGAATTTTGATGAAATTTAATTGGAACGCGGGGAATTTTTTTCAAAATTATTTCTTTGATAATTTTAATCTTACCTTATATATCCGCCCATAAGTAAATTATAAATTATGTATTAAAAATATATTTTAAATATATCTATTTTTCCGTTTATATATTCAATGTTTTAACAAAATATTGAATACATAATACATATTCTTTACTTTAATTTTGAGTGAAAAAACGAAAATTGTTATGCGAGTTAAAAATTTTTGTCTTAACGAAAGCTGTTTATTTTTTTTTTCAATATATTTGTAAAATCAAATGGCTTTGTATTTTTTCTTTAAATGAAAAGCGTTAGAAAATGCGTACAATAAAAAAATTTATTTTAGGTAATTGTACTAAAAAATTTTTAAATTTTAAACAAAAAAAAAAGAGGATCAGAGAGTTTTTTAACAAAAATTGAGGTGACACTCTGGGAATTATATTATTTACATAACGAAACTTTTCAAAAAGATTTAACATTGGCAAGTATTTAAATTTCTGAAGCTTCGAAAATCCGAGAATCGATTCTCTTTCGGAAATTCTAGGCCTTAATTCTATTCTTTCATCACAGCGGAATCGATCGTGGCAGATTCGATAAAAAAATAGTCGCGTTGTGGGGGAAAAAGAGTGACAGAAAAGGTAAAGCAAGAAACTGTGGGAGAAGAAGAAGGTGATCGGATAGAAAGGATCGCTGCCAGAGAGAAGTACGAACACTCTGGCGGGGAGAGGGTTAGGGAAAGGAGCGAGGGGGAGGTGTCGAGGGGGGGTTTCTGTGTGCGCCTCTCGCGAGAAGGGGACTGTACGATGGTGGGACCTCTTTATCGTGATCCCCGTCCTGCAGCTCAGCTCCTCATTAGCTCGGCCGCTCATCAATCACTCGTCCACGATCCACCGTCTCGCAAAGTCTCCCTTTCTCTCTCTCTCTCTCTCTCTCTCCCCCTCCCCCTCTCTCCCTTTCTCTCACACTCTTTCTCCCTTTCGGCTCCCATATCGCAGCCGCAACCTGGCCGTACCCCTCGAGGGCTATCTCGAAGCGGTGCGAGAGAGAGGGAGGGAGGGGAATACGAGCGCGTTTATTTATGCTCTAGGATTCAAGCAATCCTCTAATCTGAGAAGTCGATGAAGACGGAAATGACATCGAAAAAAATTAGGGAACATTGAGGCTAATTTTTCAAATAGCTGTTTCCGGTATTGCATATATTTATTTTTCATATTTGAGGTATATTAGAAATATATTACAGTTAAATTATTTTTAATTATAATTAGAGGAATATTGCAAAAATTAAAAAGAGAGAGAGAGAGAGAAGAATAAAAATATTGAAAAAGAAAGGGAGAATCTTTATGGATGTTGAGCAACAAGCAACAGTTCTCTTCTTTGTCCATCTTGATCTTCTCTTTTTTTTTTCTTCTGTTCTGCGAAGAAGGCACCGACGAAAGAGCGCGGAGAAAGAGTTCCGGTGTCCCAATATTTGGATCGTCGATCGCGAAGATCTGTCTCTACTCTGAGATTCGATCGACAATGGCGGGAGGAATCGCTCCGGGCCCCCGGACCCGAATTCTCGTCCCATCTCTGTCGGAAGATCGATCGATATATTCTTCTGTGAAAGGACTCGCGCATACGAACTGTTTCGTAAATCTCAGAAGCGTACTCGGTAAAGTAAAACTGCGGAAAAATAATTCATGACATAAAAAAAAAAAAAAATAAAAACGGAAAAATACACCGGATAGAAAAAAATCTGTTTCCTACTCTATCATAGATAAAATTATAAATAATATAATTATAATTAAATGAATATGTATATAATCATTAGTTAGAATAGGGAAAAATATAAAAAAAAAATATTTATAAAATATAAATGTTACATAAAAATGAAGAAAATTGAAGAAATGGAAGAGACAGTTTCGGAGGCGCGAAAAAAATGCTGGCGACGATAAGGTCGCACGGGAAATTATCGCGCACGGGAATTATCATCGGTTCTCTCGAGCCATCTTTCGAAGCGAGTCGATGCTCGCGCGATAATGAAGTATCTTCTTGGCGGGAGAGACGCGGTTAATCTTCGGCTGCGGCTGCGCTCATATAGCTCGATATTGTTTAACTTGCCTCGTTATCGCGAGATGCACTCTATAGCCATCTCTCCAGGGGTGGAAGATAGCGCGCACCTTCGAACCTTGTCCTCTTCCCCCGTTTCTACCTCGTCCCCCCTCCTCCCCGGCCAGTCCCTTCTTCCACCCGCCCCCACAACGCCCCTTCGTCTCTCTCGTTCCAGCGAGTTGCCCGAAGAAGGGGGGTTGGGGGCGCTGGAAGGGAGCTGCATCCAGCTGATAACACCTCCTGGACTGATAACGAGCCGGCCAGGCTCTCGTCCTACGTACAACCCCAACCCCCTATCTCTCTGCCCCCCCCCTTCTCCCCCTTCCTCCTCTGCCAATCCTCGGCGCGCGTTGCCTGTTTCTCGAACGTCGGCGCGAATCCCCTGCGAGAACTTCCGGCGGAAATTAGCGTGACGAATTCGTGATAACAATTGCGATCGTCATCCTGAAAAAATATTATCCTGAGTTTTAATTCTTCTTATTTTCTTTCACTTATCATCACCATTTCATTTTAAACATATGATATAAAATCGTACTTTAAGAATTGATTTTTGACAAGTTCTTCCAACTTCTCCGCTTATGAAAATATTAATTGTAAATAATGACGTCAAAATTAAAGAAATTTATTTTAATCTTTTTACAAATCTATATTAATTTGCTCGAAATGATTCAAGTAATACATATTTGTAACCGATTATTCCAGGATCTCGATAAAATTAAAAAAAAAAAAATAAAATAAAAAAATAAATCAAAATAAAATAAAATAAAAATAAATACACGAAATACTTAATATTATGATTAAAGAACTAAATCGATTCATCGATTTTTAAAAACGCACTTCTCGTTAAGCTTATTGCCACAGAGGGGGAGGGAGGAGGGGGAGGCAAGCTCTACTTCTCTCGGAGAAGAGAGAGAGAGAGAGAGAGAGAGAAAGAGGGAATATCTCACTCTCGAGTGTCTGGACCGTCGTCGCCGCCGATGCCGTCGCCGTCGATAAGAGACGCGCCGCGCGAGATATCTGAACCCCCGGCTCGTTACAATGCTCGCGTTGTATGCGTCCAGCATCTCGTGCGAGATTTCGAATAAAACGGAGTCGCGAGATGCGGCCGATATACGCGGCCGGGAAGCTTTCCGCGAATGCGCTGGCTCCGGAGAAAGGAGGCCCTCCGTGACCGATATCTCTCCTTCTTTTCGAGCGCTCTTCGATTCGTCCCGGAATGATGATTCCGAGATGAAATTTTGAGGCGCGGCCACGTGGAGGGACCAACCAAGCTCGAAAGATACTGCCTTTCGATTTAGACCAGACTTGCATAATGCGAAACGATAAAGTATCCACGTTACATTATGGGAGGGCAAACTTCGCGAAGCCCTCGACTTCTCTGAGAATTGAGAAAACCGATGCATTTATTAAGGAAAGATTGATTGTTATAATAATTTTCATGACGATTTAATCTTTACCAGCAAAGATGACTGTCGAAATAAATCTATAAAGTTCGAAAACATTTAACAAAAAAAATCTTTCCCTCGATAAATATATGTTTATTATCTAAAATAATTTTTGCGAACAAAGTTGTGTAATTTAATCCAATTTGTTAGTAAAAATTATTAAATTATTCGATATATTAATTCGATAATCGCTATCAAGGCACGTAATTCAAATGAAATTAAAATATATAAAATTTTGACACATTTATTGAAACAAAAACATTGAGATAAGCACACACATCTGTCAACATAATTAAATTTATTTTATCCTTCTTAAAACAATTTAAGTAAACAAATTCGCTGTATTTAGATTGTAAGACACATGATCTTAGCAACATTATTAATCTTTTCTCAAGTAATCTTTTTAGTATTGTGAAATATGGACATAATAATTTGATAATTAATTAATTACATTTGAAATTAAATTAATTTAATTAAAAAAATTAAAATTAAATTAATTTCTTTTCCATACAATTCCAACTTTTTTGCGATCTGATACTTGGACAATCGTGACACACGGTGGAAAGGGAGACAAGGCCCCGTCCTTCTTCTCGAGCATTCTCGCGTTATCGTTGAGAACCGATGGAGAGATGAATCATCGCTCGGTTATTCCTCAGCCAAGCGAGCGATATATTTCCGATCTCTTGCTCTCAATCAAGAAACGATTAGAATCCCTCTTTGGCCCCGACACTTCGGCGGTGCGTATCGGCCGATTTATCGCTCTATTTTTTTGCATTCGAGAAGCCTTGGGCGATGGCGTTTTTCCGCGTATTGCGCTCATCGCGCCGATACATCATAATGGAGTCGCATATCTACTCGGGCAGCCTCGATTCCAGCGCGGGAATAAATGCGATTGCGCGCGAATACGTATGTGTATGTATTATGAGAACAGAGAGGCGAGAAAAAAAGAAGCAATTGCGCCGGACAACCTTGATGAAGGCGCGACCGAGTATGTATAAAATGCCAGCGTATCCGATTAATGCCGCGTCTACGTTTCGCAGATTCCGATTGCGTGCCGTTGAACACACACGTGAGATGTACCTGTATTCCGAATGGCCTTTGTTAGGATTCTCAATGGAGGAAAATTTTCGATTTTCGGAATGGGTGATATCTTTTGAATATTTTTATTTTTCAACGTTTGAGAGTTGGAGTTGAAGCTTTGAAATATTTTTGGGAATTTAAATTTTTTAACATAATGAACATGATTGTCGTATAAATATAAAGAATACAGGGTGTCCCAGATCTACCGCAAATAGTACGTGATCATTTGAAGATTTTTTTTTCCTCAGCGAGAATGTCGAGAGAAGTTATTATTTTTTTTCAAGTTTCCGTCATATATTTTTATAAATAAGTCTTAAATTAAATTTCTCTCTATATATATTAAAGTAAACTGAAATTAACTAAAGAATGTAATTTTAATTTTCTATAAAGTTCAGTTTACAAAAATCCCCCTTTTTTTTAAATCGCTTATAACTCGGAAATTATTGACGCCTTGACATTTTTGACAAGGAAAAATCACATTAAAATGATCTCAAAAATCTGCCATTTAGCTGGGGATGCGGTAGGTCTGAGACACCCTATATATACGAAGAACATTTTATATAGAGTTATTATTTCAAGATTTTTTCCCCTAGATATTTTCCGCATTCCAATATATTCCTATCCTCTATCTTTGATCTTCTTCGCAATTCCTTCTTTTATCAAATTTATCTATATTTTCTGGATTCCATTTTCCTCGATTTTTAAAGCAAATTTGATCGATAATAATCGTAATTTTTGTTCGACGCCAACAAAGAGCGTTGTCTGTATGATTCTTACATCGACGAGGATCTTTCCTTGTGCATGGAAAGTTGAACGACACTTCCATCCGAGGGGTCAGCCCTCAAGTCCCCGCCGCCTTCGGTTCTCCATTAGACTGACGGATGGTCCCCGATTAGGCTTTCACGGATAACGAACGAGCACCGGCCACGAAGAGCTAAAAAAGCGCACCAGAGCCCGAGGCGCAGAAAAAGGAGGAGTGATAGAGCAGCGGGTATAAAGATCCATCGAGAGAGGAAATGTTTATTATAATCCCGTGAATCGTAAATCGCACCAAATCGAATATTCCTTTTGACGCAAAAATTATTAAATTACTGGATACATTAATTCGATAATCGTTATCGAGGCACGTAATTCAAATGAAATTAAAATATATAAAATTTTGACACATTTATTGAAAGGAAATGATTGACTTAAGCATCTGTCAACATGGGTGTCTGAATAAAATTTCAGACAATCTTAATCATCGGAATCATTTTTTCAAAAATTCAGAAGAGATGTCTGAAAATTCAGACACTGAAGCTGCGGACACTTTGTGCCTCAAGTTTCGGTCAATTTTTTTACAATGATTATAAAGTATAAACGGTAACAGGCGCCGTGATATCGTCCGAGTATCGGAAATAATTACTTTGGCCGTATCGCATGGACGGTGAAGAAGATGAAAAATCGAGGAACGGGGAAGGGGGATATATAAGTAAGTATAAGTGACTTTGCCGCACGGTCCCCAGATAATGCCCAGGGCCACCTTCCCAGGGATCAGTATTTATTGTGACGCGATCGAGATAGCGGTCACGGTACGCCCCTGGTGCCTGCTTCTCGCACTCGCACGAATTATGGTCTTCAATATGACGACAGTTCCGTATCTCTCTGGGAGAACTTGTCTTCTTCCTCCTCCTCCTCCTCCTCCCCCTTCCGCCCCTCTCTCCCACCGTCGCATCAGCCCCTTTTCCGAGAGATCGTAAAGTCTCTTAAAAGGCTCCGTGATTTTTCGCAGTCTCCGAAATCGGAGGACAAACGTGATTAAAATAATGAGTGAAAAATCGATGATTTCTATTGCCGAAGCCCATTAAATATAATTATTCACTATCGCCATATAGATGTTTTGAAAATGTATATCAATTTTTTTTATTATCTTAATCTTTATTATCTTTAAATAATTTATCATAAAAAATTTGGAAGGCGAAAATAATTCACCTACCTATCTTTATGATTATATAAAAATTTAATTTTACATAATTAAGAGAGAGATACAGCTCTAACTCAATAGATTCGAGACACGCGTTTAGCAAGTTAAATATTGATTAATGACGACAAGAAATTAATGTCTCCGAAAGGGAAAAAAAAAAAAAAATCAAATAGATCCGTAAAGTAAAGCGATGTGACAGGGAGATGATCGATTGAAAATTTGTCGAATTTTCCAACGATGACGGAAACGACCGTAAGAGTAACGGCGCAGTGAGGAAGTCGTAAACGTAATCGTGCTTTTTCAGGCGACGCTACTAAACTCCCGCCTTCGGCAAAGAGAGCCGCTTATAAAGTATTTTTACAACGCGCTCGCTCTCCTCCGCGTAACGATACTTCGTGCTTACATAGCCGGCGACAAATTTTCTCTCCCTGTCTCACCTCGAATCCATCAGAATTGCACGCCGTATTAAGCCGTAAACTCATGTCTCACTTCGTTATAATCTCCGATCGTCTACAGAAAATGTAATCCCGATGTAAGTTTTCTACATATCTCTAGCGTTCTTTATTCTTATCCTTGTTAAGTAAAATATTTTTAAGATGGATCACATAAAAAGGTATGAAAGAAAAAAATGTAACATTTTTTTTTTTTTATGCATATACGTTAATTTTTTTAAGATTGTTGTGGAATTTTTAATATTCCCAAAATTGAAATTTGTGTGTGTGTGTGTGTGTGTGCGTGTGGCTTATAAGTAACACACACGTGCAGTTTTAATGTAATCTAAGAATTAATGAAAAGGTAAATGGAGGGAAATTTGTCAATTAATTCCTAGATTATTATAAAAGTTATGCTCGTATATATTTGTAATCCACGCGGAAAATTCAATTCCGACACATTAGATAAATCCCTCCTTTCTTCTCTCACTCTTTTCTGCATTCTCTCTCTATTCTTATACACAACCGCACACACACCCTCCTCGCTCTATCTCTCAGTCTGTTAAACAAAGTGCATCTCTCTGTCTCTCTTTCTCCTCACGAAACTCTTTTCTTCCTCGCGATCTTCGTTCCTTCGGGTCGGTTCAAAGTTTCGCGATAAAATCCGCGATAGCGCGTCAGGGGGGCGATAGATGAGCAAAAGGGGAGATAGCTTTTGGTGCAGCAACGAAAAGAAAAAGAGAGAGAGAGAAGAACGCGTGAGCTTGCGAGAGGAGCAGATAAGCTCGATTATGATCCCCGGTGGTTAAAGTCGAAGTTTTTACGGTAGATAAGCCCGCACGAATGGGTTGCGCGAGATAAAGGTGAGTCGCCCACCTTTTCCCCTATACCCTCCCTCCCCCCTCCCCCCCCCCGCCCTCGCTTGCTCTCGTGTCACTAAGAAGGTCGCCATTTTTCTTAATAAGGCTTTTTGAGCCCGAACATCCCTGGCCCCGCCACAATATGGCTGTACAAAATCGTATCACGGCGATCTTAAATTAATAATATATTTTATACGATTTTAAAATTTTATATATTTTTTTTTATAATCGCTTCTGTGCACGTTTGACAAAACGATGAGCTTGATAGAATTGATTGGAGAGAATGATATAGATAAATATATGATTCAATGCAAAAATTATAGAGATTAAGTTGCAATACGTAGAAGAATAATATACGAAAAATAAATTTTGATTATCGAATTAATAAATTTTAAATTAAAATTTCCGCAAGAAATATAAATATTTAATAAAATAAAATATACACGTGCATGCGTATATATAATATTTATGATAGTAAAATAATTAATTAAAAAAGGAATCAATATTCTAAGAGAGAGTTATGCTGAAGTTTATTGCTTCCTTTTAAATTTTCAAATTTATTAAAAATGAAACTTTCTCGTCTCCCTTTCTCCCTTTCTCCTCGGAATTGAGCGATTTTTGCCGGCATCCTTAGTTCGCATCGAGCGATTCTGAGGATAGTTTCCCTCTTCCTCCTTTTCTCTCACAATTATGATCGCGAATGTAAACGAACGTACGTGCTAGCCATCGCATCTGCAAGGTGCGCCAGAGATATAATTTTTACAACGTGCAACAGAACTGAGTACAACTACTACCCCTTCCAAGGCTTCTTCTGGTACTATTGGCCTCGCGCGATGGCGATACAAGCGGCTGTAAATTGAATAACATCCCCGAGACAGGATTTATGTAACGGTCGTTGAAAAGCCACTGGGATGGCGGCTTTTACACGGAGAGGATGATGACTTTGCGAATCGAAAGAATAACGCGGAATCACTCTCTAGACGAACGTTCGCAATACAAAATTATAATTTTATATAAATTAATTAATATATTTTAAAGAAATAAATAAATAGATTTATATGAATTTGGAAAAAATAAAAAAAATTTTATCTATATAAATTATATAAATAGTTTATAATAATATAATAATTTATATAAATATTTAATATTTATATAAATAAAATTTTATATAAATTTATATGAATGTGGAAAAAATTAAAATTTATATATTTTAAATAAATAAATAAATAAATTTATATGAATTTGGAAGAAATAAAAAAAATTTTATTCATATAAATATAAATAAAATTATAATTTTATATAAATTTTATTTTTTTTCATAGCACATATTTAATGTCAAACGAAGATGAGTAGTAAAAACGAGGAGTCTCCTTCTATTTTTCTTTCTTTTTTTTTTTCTCTTCGCTTCGAATCCTTTCCTATTCGCTCCACGTGTTGGTTGCTTTATGTCCCGAGCAGATCCGTGCTTCGTGTGTACTTACGACATTGCGGCGCCTGGTTACACTGAGATACAACGGCGCTTAAATCCGCGATCCTAACGTCGTCGGCCAACATCGCAACAACGACGTGCATCGTTGCGACGCGCAAGATTGCTGGACACACTCGTAAATAACTGCCCCCACCCCTTCGGCAATCCCATCAGCCCTTAACACCCCATTACGCCTCTCGCGAGAGCCTGAAGAGGAGATGGTTCTTGATGTTCCTCCCGAAACGTCGATAGGTCTTGAGTTATGAGGGGAAGGTGTCAATGAATAAGCGTTAAAAGCTCGTTCTTTAGATAAAAAAAAAAAAAACACTCCTTGATTTAGCTTAAACTAAACTTATTTTATTAAAGATGTTATAATTAACTTTATTCTTCGGTTAATCTCGTTCAATTAGCTTTAATTTCCCGCTCCGAGAATCCGCTATCAAAATTTTAATTCGAATTAAAATAACAATCTATTGTCAGAAAATATAATATTCCATCTTCGTAACAGATAAGACAAGAATAAACGTAATGCTTCCCCTATCGTTCTCCTCACTTTAACAACGCGCAAGTGATTTTAATTAAAACTAAAAGAACACCTCTCATCCGAGGCCTCCTCTATCTTTACGATCCGCCGACGAGGAGTTACAAGATGTTCGAGGGGGGGGCGGGGACGGATCGCGGATCAACGGGCGGATTTCCGGCCTTCGTCTCCGCGGCCTGTGAACGTCGCCTTAAACATTGACAATGAGACGTGACCAATGTTGGTTGCCACGAGGAGGCAAACGGGCCCACATCGGGCAATTATCGCTCGGCGGGAGCTCCCGACGTGCATACATTAAGAAGCCCTCGCCGCCTCCCCCCCTCCTCCGCTCCCTCGCCCCTGTCCCCACCCCCCTTTCCACCGGCGTCTCTCTCGCGGCGGAGCAAGCTGAGAGACGACGACGACGACGACGAACGGCGAAGCGACACCCGAGATTTCGTATCTCCCCGCGACGGGACACACTTCTCTTCTCGCCTGCCCTTCTCTCCCTCTCTCTTTTTCTTTCTCTCTCTCTCTCTCTCTCTCTCTCTCTCTCTCTTTCTCTTACGCCCGACGTTTTAAGATCGATATCTTGGCCGCGCCGCCGCGCGACTCGCCTGAATGAATAATTATCAATGGACGGTGCGCGCACCACCTTCGTCCTTTCCCTCTCTTTCCCTATCCTTTCCTCCTGGACACTCGCTCGCTCCATCGACTCCCTTCTTCGTCCTGATCGGCCTGCCTTCGCGATCGTTCGCCATTCGACATTGACCGTTTTAGCATTAATAATCCCGCGTCACGGGAGGCTTTCGTTGAGTGTGTGGGATTTTTTTTTTTGAGACGGATATTTTGCGAAAATCTTGATTTTTTTATAATTTCGATAACATAATTGAGGAACATACAGCGAGAGCGCGCGATTATAATATGATGAACGAGTGAGAGATGATGATATGCGATTAAATTAATGAACATGAAACAAAGTCGAGACGTAAAGTGCGGAATGGCAGTTTATCGGCAGACATGTCTCCTCGAGACGCCGATGTCGCTACTTCTTAATGACTGTCTCGTCTTCGAGTTTAATCGTCGACGCGCATAAACCATATCCCGCTTCTGCATATTCAAAGTGCGTGCGTGCGTGCGTGCGTGCGTGCGTGCACGCGCTCGTGCTGCGAGCATCTTTCTTTTTTGCACATTTTTTTCTTTTTTTCACGTGATATAGAAGAATCGCGAATCATGCTTGAAATAAAGCGAGATTCAAAGCAAGGTGAAATTAAGATCGATTGACGCAATGCAATTTAGAGGATGATTTTGTAGTAAAAAGTCGGAATTTACGATGAAAAATTCCGCGAAATTTTAATTAATAAACTTCTTGCATATCGACAGATATTATCAGCGCCTATATACTTTATTCTCTCTCATTTCTGATTTACTTTTACAATTAATACATACTATAAGTTTAGAATGCAGGATTTTGAGGCGAAATAATTTTAGATTTATCTCGACGATACACTTTTCTTCCTTTAAAATATTTCGATTTATTTCGATATAATGATCAAAACCGCGACAATTCATCATCTTCGTGAACGATATCGCTTTATCATCTCCGAAGTCGTGTCGCGATCGTCGCGCGAACTTCTTCCAGTCTCTCGCTCCGAGGATCTCGACGCCAATCTCGGATAAGCGCGCGTCCGGACGAGACAATTCTATCAGCCAAACCACCCACCCACGTGAACCATTAAAACGTAGGCGATATCTAGACGCTGGAATCGGCGTCCTTCAAATTTTCAATTAGTCTTACGGGAATATTCGGAGAGAGCGAGAGGCAGCAACTGCCTCTCTCGATAGCATCGTGTGTCGCTTTATTCTTCCATAGGCATAATTTGAATGGCGACCGAAAGTGGATCTAGATCAAGGCCCCCTCTCCTCCCTCCCCCTTTCTCTCCGGTAGATCCGAGAGGGGGGGTATAAATTGAGAGAAGGGGGAGGGGGAGGAGGCCAGAAAACTCTCGTCTCTCGTCTAGCTTAGATCTAATCTCGCATTCCCGCGCGCTGCGTGCCTAATTAAAGATCGATATCTCCCCGATATTATTGCCACCCTCCCCTGCCCTCCCCTCTTCCTCATCCCCGTCCTCCTCCCTCCCCTCCGCCGCGTAGCAGGTTATTAAATTCTCCTATCTCGTGAGATCTGGACCGGCCGGTCCTGCCCGGCCTTATCTGATCCGGTCGATCTCCCGGTCGGTCTCGTTACCTTTCGGCCCTTCCGTTCCCGTCCCCGTTCCTCGTTTTCGATGGATCGACACTTTCGAAATTTTGTGAGGGATGACGCGCCGGATAGACATAGGGGAAGCGACAGAGCCCGATCAGCTCTCTGGAAAACCGGAAAGAGAGAGATCTGTTAGGTGGCTTTAACGTCAGATATTACGCGTCTGCATAATTACTTTACCTTACTTTATCTATTTATTTATTAAATTTATTTTAAATATAGTAACTATCAGTTCGATTGTTGTTTGTTTGTTTGTGGGACTATAATTTATTATTTAATTTTATTTATTTATCGTTATAATATTTAATATCTCCAATATAATCTAACAATAAACCACGATTTTTCTAAAATTATTATTTTCTATATGAGTATAAAAAAAATATATACCCATTGTGAGATTATTTTATTGCTACTTCAATTATTTAAACAATATTTTCTTTTTTCATTTGATATGATTATGTAAATTGACTAAATTACACTTTTTTTTCAAATTTATTTCTTAAAGAAGCGAGAGGCATCCTTTATCCATCCAGGATTACAAGCGAGAGACAAAAAAGGGAAGCGCTTATAAACCGCCGATGCTCCGACGCTTCCAATTTGTGAAATCGCGCCGGCGACGTTATTCCTCGCCACCCCTATCGACAATCGACCTTCTCTCCTCTCCCTTCGTCCTTCCCCCTCCCTCGTTACTCTGAAGGTTTTAACGCGGAACGGAAAAAAATCGCCGGCCCGCAGCGCAGCGGAGGAAACCGAGGACGGTGACAGATGGCGCGTGACGATAACGTCTCTCGAAGGTCCTGTTCGCGGGCGAAACGACCCGCGCCGGATCCTGTTCCTGTCGCGAGATAAACGAAACAGCTGCGTCTCGGCGCCGATCAAAGATCTTTCTCTCTCTCTCTCTCTCTCTCTCTCTTTCTCTTTCTCTCTCTTTCCTTCTGCCCAGAGCGCTCTTTCGACATCTCGCGAGCGTGATCGCGAGGAAATAAATGAACCACGTGTGCATGATAACGACGCACGAATTCGAATACTTTGATTCTTTTGATGATTTTATTTAGATAATTCGGCCGGAGATAATTTTATTTATCTGTGTTTCTGTGGGGGGAGGGGGGCTCTTTGGATTCCGGGACTTTTAATCCTCGAATTTTTTAATTTTTGATTATCAAAGCTTTAGCATTTTTGAAGTTTAAATGCTCGCATTTAAAATATAAAAAGAATACAATAATTAAACATTCGAGAGATTCGAAGAATTAATGGATCTAAAAATTCAAAGGATTAAGAAAAGATTAATATATAATATGGAGAAGAATTTTACCGATAATAGAGCTGACTCTTAAGTGAAATCACATTCCTGAAGCGATGGAGGGATCTGAGAGATGGAAGGGTCCTGGTAAAGGGGTGAGGAGGGGGATCCCCGGATTTTAATCCTAGACGAGTCTAATCGCTGCTCTGCGATCAGGTGGCAGGAGATTAGGCCGACCAGTTGATATAAAGGACCGATCGGAAAGGAAAAGAGAATAAAAAAAATCCGACCAGAAAGAGAGAGGGAGCGGGAAGGAGAGGGAAGATCCTTGGACGAATGCTGTTCATGATGGGCAAACAAATTAGTAAAGTAGAGAAGATAGTGTCGGGGAGAGGGGGAAGTGTTTTGATCAACAAGCTGGTTACATTTTAGTATCGGATAATTCTGGATAAGGTTGACATTTCTGTGGGCTCGATACGATCATATGATCATATGTTAATGACATTTGGATACATAAATGTTGGGGATTAAAATAATTAAGAAACAATAGTTTGCTTTAAAGGAAAATTAATATTAATATAATTAATGTAATATAAACAAAAAAAATCTCTCTTGAAATTAAAAATTTTAATATGCGAACAATCTCTTTAGATCTTAATTGATTAGCTTTATCATAATTAATCAACCAACTTTATCATAATTATAATCGTTTGTATCTTAAATATTTAAGATCTCTTGAATCTAATACGCACATCATAATTGAATCTGACATTTTCCAAAACTGACAATTATTCCATTATTTTCAACAGGCATAAAAAGAGAGAAGGGAAATTGCTCTTTAATATTTTCATCATTAAAGGTTAATAACAATTACCGGCACACTATAATCGTTCATCGACGAATCGTAGCCACTTATTACAGCTTTTCGCAACGAGAGTTAATCGTGATTAAGTGGTAACGGTTGAAAGTCGGTACGTCGACGTTTTATCAACGCCGGATATCAGGCTTATCGTCGTCCTTTAAGATAATTACTATGATCGTTGTCCTTACGACGGAGGAGGAGGTAGAGAAGGCGTAAACGCCAAGTACGAAGGTGGAGATAGTGACGATGGAGGCTCGCTCCGCATGAATAATGCGCTCCACGATGTGATCCGAGCTTCCCAGAAGACCGTCGCCTAGACTGCGATACCTCGAGAGTACCGATCCAAGGTATTGGACGACACAATAAAGCCGTTACGTATCTGGACTGCCGCGAAAGAATGAGAAGTGACAGGGATTTTAAGATAGAATCTCACATACAGGATCTCTGGATAATGCAAATTTTAGCATAAGTTGAAAAAAAGCAGAATTTAAGAAAATACTTAAATTCTCTTGTTGTTGCTGAAATTATGGAACGCTGCAATTTTAGAAATGTTGAACTATCAGAATTTTAAAATGTTAGAATTCATTATCGATAAAAAATACAGAGTAATATTAGAATATTTATGTAAAATAGTAAATATTATATATTTTTATTAATATATTTTTATTAATATATTTTTTTATTAATATATTATTATTAATATTTTATTAATTTTTTTTTAGAATTGTTGAACTTGATGATTTTAATATTAATATTTGAAGTAATATGGAATGTTGAAAAATATTAGTAATAGAATTATTGAAATATTACAATGTTAATATTTCCAGAATAACGCTCCATATATATTCCATTTGTTACGAATAAGTATTGTACGTTTTGAAGAAAAATTATCTAGAAATGATAAGGATGTTAGGATAAACTGTGAAATATTCGAGCTCTAATGCTGCAAGTTTTAGCATAAATTAAAAAGAGCAGAATTTGAGGAAATAATTAAACTCTCTGATGTTGAAATTGTGAGATACTTCGAAATATTGGATTATCAGAATTTTAAAATGTTAGAATACATTACCAATAAAAAATATAGAGTAATATTAGAATATTTATAAAACACTAAATATATATATATATATATATATATATATATATATATATATATTTTTTTTTTTTTAAGTTACTGAAGCTGGTGATTTTTAAAGTATCGAAAACTTGAAAAATATTAATAATAGAATTATTACACTATTAATACTTCTCCATACATTCCTCCATATATACCTGTTACGAGTGAGTACCATCGTACGTTTTTTGCAGAAAAATAATAAAAAACACTTTTCCGTTCTCCATGTCTTCTCCGATTGACATTTAATTCGATGACGATCGATCGTCATTCGCATAATTAAAGTGCTGGAAATCGAACGCGACTCTTGCACCGCGCGCCTTCGATCCGACATTCCACGAAGGGCGACACGTCGATCGCAAGCTTCCCCCCCCCCCTTTATTGCCCCCTTCCCTTCCCCTCTCCGATCCTCGCAAGTCCGTCCAAGGGAGAAGCTTCGCGAGTTGAGCTCTCACTTAGCGGCCGCGTTGTCACGATCGGGACCTCAGCGACATTAGCATATCTCCACGATGCAGCGTGTAAGGGGTGCGAACGAAGGAGGGTGGGGGGGAGATGGGGAGGGGGGAGGCGCGAGCGAAGGAGGGAGGAAGGGAGACAAAGCAAATGGACACGGTACGGTATATGCGCGTATCTCTTCTCATGGGTTCGCGAAAAGGCGCGCACGATCCATAATGCGGTAGGGGGCAGAAGCGGGGGGGAGGGAGCAAGAGCTCAGAAACGGGGCAAGGGAGAAGGGGGGGAGAGGCAGAAGACTCACTCAGCGGACTCACTCCTGTTACCTGTACGTCTCTCGTGTGTTTGCCTACCCGCATCACGATCAAGGATCCTATTTGCATAGCGCCGACGAAGCTGCTACCGTCCCGCGCTGCTGCTTTCTTCCTTTCCCGAAGGATACGGTGGTTTCGATCTAGTTTCGAAGGCTCTACCCTCGATCTGAAATTGTACGAATTGCAATGATTACGATGACAATGAAAATATATCCTTTTAGGATGGAATTTTATCTTTATTTATTTATTCTTATTCAAAGATTAAAATTTTTTTTTTTTTTTTTTTTCTAGAAATAATAAAAGGTATTTTTTTGTTACAATTGATGATTAATCGGAAGAAAGTGACGTTTTTAAAAATTTAGAGTTAAGTAGAAATTTATGAGATTTTAACCAAAAACGAGAGGGAGAGAGAGGAGTGTCGATGTCGACTGAATGAGTGATATATATATATATATATATATATATAGGCGGTATAATAAATGCCCCGCATACCTACTTATTACTTTAACAAGCGGACGTTTTTTGCATCACGCATACTTTCGGTCACGGAACGCGCAATGATTTACCGAGACATCACGTGCGTTCGCTCGACTCATCAAGAATATGTCTCACTTACGCATCTCCGATCGTTTATCGATCTCTGTCTCATTAAATTAGCGGAGTATTCGCTCTGCTGGTTGTTTCCTTATATATATATAATTTAATTATACAATCTTTTTGCAACGATCACGAGATAAATTTATCTCGATCTTCAAAAAGACATATGCGGTGTCATAATGTTTCTATTCCTTTAATGCATTAAAAAAGAGCTAAATAATTTAAAAATAATTATAATTTAATTTCAGAAAAATAAATATAATTTCTCTGTAAACGTGGACAGATTTCTTTAATTTTTTTTCCCACATAACACGATGATTAACAAAAGATGGAATATTTACGAGGTACGAAGAAAAAGCGCACTCAAATTGAACATCTATTTTAAAGACTTAAAATTTGAAAATTAAAAATTAAAAGATCTCAGAAGCTTCCGATGTAAATTTTTGAATATAAAATTCAAAAATATCATAGGAAGGAACTTAATTATGAACTTATAATATTGTGATTAACAAAATTTACAAGCTACGAAGAATCACCCTTAAATTGAACATCTACTTTAAGCATTTAAATTTTCAAACTCTTAAAATTTCAGATCTTCTAATCAAAAAAATTTTGAATGTAAAATTTAAAAATATCACAGGAAGGAACTTAATTATGAACTTATCATTGCATGATGCATCAATTATATCGCGACGCCGGTAAATCGACCGGAACCTGAGGCATTAGCGGAATGGAGTATCGGAAGAAGGGTCGTATCGCAGGGTGAAAGAGGAGGAGGTGGACGGGGATCGAAAGTACGAGTTTCCGGCTCCGTTCTTCAGTGCGACGCCGAGTCGCTGCGATTGCTCGCTTCTTGCATAAAGCGGGGCCGAAGGTGTACACGGGACGCGGCGGTATCGGTTCCAAGAAAGGCTTATCAGGCCGCGGATATGTTAATGGAGGCCGTGTTGTGCCTCCCCCCGTTCTCTCTCCTCCACCGTCACCTTTTCGAGATATATTGCACCCCAACCGCGTCGTGCGATGAAGGAGGTGGTTGGTTGGTTGGTTGGTTGGCCGCTCGTAAGCTGGTGGTTGCTGGTGGTTGATGCAACCCCTCTCGCGATCGGTAATATATGTACTGCGTATGCGTGTGCAATTAAAAAGTACTCCGAGGTTGCGATGGAAAAATATAAAGAGCGAAAATTAATCAAGAATCACAGCAACGTAGCTCCTATATATTAATTTAAGTCGTTAAAATATGGATATATATTTTCATAATTTTTTTTTATCTCTTAGTTTCTCTCTGAAACTTTGAAAATTTTATTAAAAAAAATTTTTTTTTTATTTGAAAAAACGAGATTCTGAAATTTTTCAAATTTTAAGTCTTTGATTTTTTAAATGCATAATAATTTGTTTGTTTTTGAATTAAGACTTTTCCTTCTCTTTTTTTTTCACGCTCTTTGTTTCTTCGAAATTTAGCATTTGTCTAAAAGTGCGAACATTCAAAATCTCTTGGCACTTGCTTGCATCTTTCAATGAGCGAAACAAATTCTTTAGAATTCCTTGAAATATTCTGGCTACTTTGAGCTTTGAAGCCCTCCGGGCCATTGTGTTCTCGGATTATCGGAGCGCACGGATCCTCGAGATCTCCGGGCCGATCGCGAACCAATCCACGCTCAGAGATCATCTCGAAAATAATCTCCCGTTCGATAATAGAAGCCCGAGGAAAGAAACTAATCGTGAGATAAGGGAGGTATTATCTACAACTTCTATCATACATACACCTCCCTCCTATTCTCCCTTCAATCGTGAGATAGAGAGATCTATCCACGGCCTCCACCTCTTCTCCAATCGTACATCTGAGATCACGAAGAAGAAGGAGCGGACGAGGGTCGCGGATGAACTTGCAGACGTCGTCGTCGCTAGCGAACGTATGCATGGCTGTGCAATTAAGGCTCGCGATCAGAGTCCCGTCCCAGAGAGAGAACGAAAGAGAGAGACAGAAATAAACCGGAGGCAAAAAGGGAGGCTGTGTGCGCTGCCACGCCACGCCACGCCGATCCATCGATGACCGCTTATTTACAGAGAAGCCAGAGAGAGAGGAAGAGGAACACGACCTGGAGTGTAGATGCAAGAGCTGGATAGCCCAGCGAGAGCTCGTTGCAACCCTTTGGCCCAATCTACCCAGGCATCTTCCTTCGAGTCCTCCCTCGCGTCGTCCCCTCCCCCTCCCCTCCTCGCCACTCCACTGTCGCTCTTCCTCGCCCGAGGAGGCAATTAAAGCATCCGGGTAATTCTCGAGTCTCAATCTCTCGCGTCGACGAGCCACCTGGATCGTCAGATCTTTTCTAAAGGTCCTTGACGATCTATCGAGAAAAAGGTGTCTTGAGAATTGCACGGAAAATTCTAAAGATCCTTGATAATCGATCGTTTTCAAGCACACTGTCTCTAAAACGTTCGATTAAAATTCACTCGCGCGTTTTCTAATCGTATTAAAAATATATAATGTGCAAACGATGATATTCTCGCAATTTGCTATTTAAAAAAAAAAAAAAAAAATTTTTTATTATTTAATAATTAAAATGTACAACGAATATCTTTGTCCCTATATATTTTACGGGAGGATATAATTTTCTTCCGATTAATTTTTCTACTAAAAATCTTTTCTCGAATATTTCATCTTACGAATTTCCTTCCAATTGATTAAATATTAATTTTCAAACATCTCTTTTCGATATTTTAATTTTTTATTTAATCCAAATTCGATTCTCTCGCGAAACTCTTTCTTCGATTATCAGTGTAACCCCGCGGACAACTCCTTAACAATGTCGCAATCTTCAATATTGCAAGATTAAACAGCGTATCCATTCGCCAGGATCAGCTCTTAGATATTGAACTATTCAGAGACAAGCTTGTGCGTGAGCGCGACCCCCGAAATTGGGGTTGAGGGGCGGCATGCGAAGGATGCGATTGGTGGTTGTGACGAACGGGAGGCTAGACCGAGGGTGAAGGGAAGAAAACGTAGAAAAGGGCTGCTATACTAAAGATCCATTAGAGATCCAGCTAGTCTAAGAGTGGCATCGTTCGCGCGCGCTTCGTCCTTTTTTTTTGCTCTTTCTCTCTTTTTCTTTCATCTCGATCAGCGCAACTTTCTTCCGGCTCGGTCTAACAACGATTATGGTTGTCTCGCAAACTACCTTCAATCAACATCGGCAATTCTTAACGAAATGTATAGTTGCTTTGATAGAATTTTCTCTGTATGTTAATTATGTGTATTTTAATTATAAAAAATTATAAAAATAATTATCTGTATTTTAATAATAAAAATAATTTTGAATATCTTAATTATTTATTTTACAATAATTTATTTATTTATTTTATACTGACTTATTTTATATTAATAATTAATTAATAATTATATTGATTCATATTATTATCTTTTATCATTATTCTCTCTCTCTCTCTCTTTCAAAAATAATATCGAAACAGTCTCACTTGAAGGAATGAAAAATCTCAAAATATCTTATTGCCATTTTTGCGCATATCTCCATCATTTTATCAAAGAATTCTACTGATAAGTGTCTCTTACTTTTAATTTCAGGGGAGGATGAGGAATGGAGTGATTCGGAGAAGACCCCGTCGGTGAGCAGCGGCGTGGACGGTGGCGGATCCGCGGTGTCGAGTCCAATCGCACCGGTGGTTGAAGAAGACTCGAGTTTACCGCCCCCTCCGAGACTCAACCCCCCATCATCCTCGACTAATTCCTCTGCGAGCGAGGATATCAGATTGCGCCTGAGCGTGCTTTCGGAAGATACTAGGAAGCGTCTGGTCAGTCTCACCGAGGACATTGAGGTGCGTATATTTCACCTGTGTTTGCTTCTCACATTTGATCTTCATTATTGCAATATTTCTTATACCCGTCATTGTAAAATTAATGTCTCATAAATTTCTCTCTCTCTCTCTCTCTCTTTCTCACTGTCTCTCTTGAAAACTTGAAAAAACAAATAAAATAATTAGATTGATCAATTATGTTTATCTTGCTTTAATAAGAAAAATAGATACGTTATTTAAATAATTATCTCTAATTAAATATCTATAATAATTTACGGAACCATGTGTGATTTAAAAGATTTGAAAATATTATATTTATACAAATCTCTTTTCTTATTTTTTTTTTTTTCTTATTAAAAGAAGCTTTTCTTATTTTTATAATAGTTTTGTAATGGTTGAAATTTTTAATCCGATTCCAAGAATCTAGGAATAATTTTTACAAATAAATTTCAGTAATTTTAATAAGATGCAGAAATTTAAAGAATAGTCTCAATTTGATTCTAATTTTTTAATTAATAAAAAATAAAAATTTTGCACAGATTGCCAGGAGTATACGAGACCGCCATGCACCGTCGTCCAGAAGCGCGCGGACACGGGAGTCGAGTCCCAAAGATATCGACGAGGATCAACAGGCTGTTAAGGAGGATGAATGCCAGCCGAGGCCATCGTCCTCCTCATCATCGTCCACCGCCATTAGAAGGCGGGACTCCGTCTGTCGCAGGGACTCGGAAGACTCCGTCACCGCGGTGGCCACCGAGGCCAAGAGGATGAGACTCGACGACGAGGCAGCACCAAGACTGAGACTCAATGCTAGTCTGGCGACGGATCCCGCACTGCGACCCGCCGCTGTCGCCGCGCTTACCGTGAAGCCCGAGAACACGTCACCGCCAAACCAGACGCCGCCGCTTCCAGCCGGGCTTCAGAACGGTGATTGTAGTTCCGATCGATTTTAGAATTTTAATTCACGAATAAAAGATAGGAAAATTTTAGATCGAGATTTAAAATTTCGAATGATTATTGAAGTATTTGAACTTTTTCAATTTTTGAGGAATTAGAAGGTATATGATACGAGGAATAACATCCCCAAAATCTAAAAATCAGGCCTCGAAGATGAGAATAAAAAAATAATAAGATCTCATGATGAAATTAATTTCATGTATCAGCCATCGCATCGGGTCGGCTGTTCGTCCTGCCGACTGATGGCAAGGAAACGATCACGGTGGAGGCAGCGAGGCCGCCGCCGACCACACTGGTCTGCCCGCCGTGCGGCATCCGATTCAGTTCGGCAAGCACCCTCGAGGCCCATCGTACCTTCTACTGCGCCCATCGACCGCGCGCGGACGAAGACGCGACGAACGATGAAGATGATGATGGCAAGTCCGGCGGCAAGTTCGAGGTGCGAAAGGCGTACGCGTGTCCGCATTGTTCATACAGCGCTGACAAGAAGGTATCTCTGAATCGCCATATGCGGATGCACGCTGCCTCGCCGGCGCCATCGACGATACCAACGGCAGTGACGGCGGTATCGGCGAACCCGAACTCTTCGACGAGCAATCCTTCCAGTCAGACCATCGCATCTAATGGTTCCTTGAACGAGGAGGCCGAAAGATACTGCAGGAATTGTGACATTAGGTTCAGCTCCTTGAAGACGTACAGGTGCTTAAAATAGTTCCTAAGAAATTCTGATTAAGAAAAAGTATAAAAGAGAAGTCTATTAAAGAGAATAATCGGTAAAATTAAAGAAAAATGTATAGATTCTGATACAGAAACACAGATTTTTTTTCAATTATGGTTCAATTTATTGCAGGGCGCACAAGACACATTATTGCAGCACCAGGCACGTGGTGAAAGACGCGTTACCGACGCCCACGGCAACGTCAGCGTCTTCGGTGAAAGCATCGCCACCGACCAGCTCGAGTCCCGGTGATTCGCCGCCTCCTCAGCCATGTCTGGCGCTACCCACTAATCCTATTCTTATCGTACCATATTCATTGTTTCGCGGCGCGAGCGTTCTTGCCGCGCCGGCACTTCCAGCTCCTGACACAGCGTGCTTCCTTCTGCCAAACGGTTCGTCTCTATATCTCTTCTTCAAATAATTATACAGAATAACTTTCAATTTTCTTTATATTAGATAATAGATAACGCAATACATTTACACTTTATAAAAAATAAACATGGTAAGTAATGTCGATTAAACATTTCATCTTCAGGTTCCCTTCAACCAATGACGAGGGGCCTCGCTCCGACGACACAGAACGCAATAGTGGAGCCGCCGGCTGTTCTAAGGGCGGCCAACAAGCCCTCGACACCGGCATCGGTGGTTGTTGCAACCTCCACGTCGCCATCTGCCTCGGCGCCCCTAGATCTCAGCGTACGCAGATCACCGGTGCACCAAGATGAGAAGGAGAACAGGATGTCGCCAACGTCATCGTCCTTGCCGCCACCTCCAGGCAGTCCCAGATCCAGGGGTAGCGGTAGTCCTAGAACGAGATCCATCGGCCCAGCGCAGACAGTAACCGTCGCGCCACCCCCGCCCACGGAGCTCGCTCTGAGACTCGCCGAGCTGCCGCCACCCCCTGTTCCCGGGGTACTCGTCAAACAGGGTGTCTCCAGGTAAGTTTAGGTTTCTCTCCCGAGAAATTTAATTAGATTTTTGGAATTTTGAGTTTTTAAATTTCTAATTTTTAAATTATATAGAGAGAATCGTGAACTTGGGAAATTTTCGATTTTTGAAACTTTTTTGAGATTCCATCCTTCGAGTGTCGATCTTTATAGGTGCAAGGAATGCAATATCGTGTTCTGTAGACACGAGAATTTTGTCGCTCATAAGAAGCATTACTGCCAGGCAAGGGAGACGACGGTGAGCAACAGTCCACCACCCCCTGGCACGCCCCCGCCACCCATCTGCGTCCAACTCATCTGCGCCGCGTGCGGCATCAAATTCGCTTCCATGGACAATTTGGTCGCTCACCAGGCATTTTACTGTCCTAAGAGGCCTGAACCACAGGAGCATCACACGCGGTGTTCTAAGTGCAAGGTAAAATCCAAAGAGCACGAAAGAATCCAAGGAATATTTGGAAAGACGTATATAAAAAATATCTAAAAGATTTGTTAAATATCTAAAAAGCCAGATAGCACAAAGGAAATCTAAACTTAAAATTTAGAGTACCTTTGAACACACTTAATGTTTCAAAAATTTAGAACACCTTTTAAAATACTTCGACTTTTTTAAACGTATCTGAAATTTTAACTTTATCTTTATTGTCGACCGGTGTGATTCTCTTTCTCTTATCGATCTTTCGAGATATTAGATAATTTACTGAGATGGGATGCATGCTTATCGCAGGCGATAATAGAACCCGGCAGCAATCATACCTGCGCCAGTGGTACGACTGGTGGTTGGCGATGTCCGGTTTGCGGTGCTGTCAGCCCCACGGCCGGTGCTGCCCAGCGTCACATGGATGCCCACCAAGGTGTCAAGGCCTTTCGATGCACGATCTGCCGTTACAAGGGCAACACTCTACGCGGTATGAGGACTCATATCAGGATGCATTTTGAGAAACGCGGCACCGATCTACAGGTATAGATCTGCTCTTCTTCCTTTTGAATTTTATTAAACTGAAACACACAATTTGAATTTTTATATAATAAATCTTTAGACAAATATATTAAAATTTTTGACAAAATAAATCTAATGATCAAATATATTGTTTACTTTTATATAAAATAAATAATAAAATCGATATTTGTTGGACAAAATTCTAATAAAATATCAACCATTGTTATTTCAGGAAGAGAATTACATAACGTGCGTACTAGATGACGAGGCGACGCTCCCGACACCGGAGCCTGCGGCTGCCACGACACCGGAGGAGATTCCCGCAGAGATCCAGGTAAATGGCAAGACAGAGATACGGAAGAGCCCGCAACCGCCGCCACCGCCGCCACCACCGCCTCCGTTGGTGCCGGCAATCGCTAGCAAGGTGAAGCAGGAACGCGAAGACACGCCACCGCCGGAAGAGAGTTTGGATCCCAGCAAAAGCGGTCCTCGCTATTGTCGTTCCTGCGACATCAGCTTCAATTATTTAAGCACCTTTATCGCTCATAAGAAGTTTTACTGCTCGAGTCACGCCGGTGAGGCGAGTAACAATAATAATAACAACAACAATAACAATAATGCTAGCGGTCATCCGACACCTCCGCCAACTGGTAGAACTGAGGCGTCGGTGCTGTAAAATTCCGTGAAATTTTGTAATCGCAACAAGATCATTTCTCTGCCATTCGTTTTTCTCCCGAGAAATATAATGTATGCTTAAAATATTTGCCATAAAAAATTGATTCTCTCGAGAAGTATTATAAACAATTTTTTTTGATGAAACAAATTTTTGGTTAGATAATTAATAAAGTACATTATATTCTCAAAAATTAATTTAGCTTACTTCAATGTGAAGGTCACATTTTTGAGGAAATTTTCAGGAAGAGAAATGAAACATGAGAGTTGCGATGACCGCCAAAACACGGGGACTGTTAATTGTTGCCAGTTTATACATATAATGAAGGACTATCGGACTTCTTAATTGACTGCTACGTTGTGTGATTTTTGTTGATCCAGGGAATCGTTCGTACTTATTATAAGCCGAAGGTATCTATGTGTAAATATAATATATATAAGATATTTTTTTCTTTAAATATTTTTTTGTATTTAATTTATCATTAGCAAAAATAATTGTCAATTTTACTTAATTGATAATTTTATTATGATTATAATGCCAGATTACGATTACAATATGTGAGAGGATGATCGAAGATTT